>JAGFMF010011493.1:1483855-1508103 GCA_019455555.1 Galemys pyrenaicus | reverse complement strand
TCTGCTCCTTGCTCTGTCTGGTGAATCCTCTCACCCCCCCACACCTCCGGTCTGTACCCCAATGCTTGTATGCATAAATAAATAAATCTTTAAAAAAAAAAAAACCTGATATGTTATTACTGAAAGCCACTAGAAAGATCAAAATTTTATAAACCAAGAAAATTGAGCTAGAATAACTAAATCATTTGTTTCTGTCATTCATAACTCATTGGACTAAAATACCCCTAAAAACAGACTGTGTTAGGGTGACAGAGAGAAATTGAACATCTTTTTGTATACTTACACCTCTTCTATATTTTTACTATATATATATTTAATAAAAATGGAGAAACTAAGTGAGACTTGAGAAGAATTTCATAAAATCACAAATTTTTTCAAAATATTTTCTATAGTACTATCATGTCCAACTTAGCCTAATTTATATCTTTATTTCAAATCTTAATCTTAAAAAAAATCTTCATTTGGAATTATAAGCTAAAAGTCCACTAATCTTTCGTCTGAAATACGTTGATTTCTACATCATTTCAAAATTAAACATAACTAGACAGAGGCAGCTCTCCTGCCCATCTGTGACTATACAGGTGCCTCTCTTTTTCTTTTTTTCCTAATAAACCTGTCCTATTTTTTTTTAATTTTTTTTAAGATTTGTTTATTTATGCATACAAGAGCTGGGGTACAGGCCAGAGGTGTGGGGGAGGTGAGAGAATCCACCAGACAGAGCAGGGAGCAGAACAGGCAGATTGACAGAAACACACTGCTGAGGGGGGCAGCGGGCGAGGCAGGAGAGGTCTGCTGTGCCATGTGGGTCCCCTCCCTGGCCGGCGGCAGGGATCGAACTTGTGCTGCAGTGGCTGCGGTTTGCTTCATAGTGTGTTGCTTAACCCACTGCACCACCAGGGCAGGCCCCAACCTGTCCTTTTAAAATGTAAAAAAAAAAAAATAATTTAAATTGTTGTTGTACTTGATAGTGAAACTATTAGTTTAGCCTACACCACCCCTTCACTGACTATGGCTCCATCCTGCACAGACTAGATAAAGAAGGGCCATCTACAAAGTAGCAAAGGGAAATCCCAAATTAGCAATGGGTTAGGCAACCAGAGGTTGCAAATGAAGGACAGAGGGCTCCAAGATGCACCCCGGAGGAGGTGTGAACCTGTTCCTCTGAGTCACATACAAGTGTATAAACCAATGGAAGCAGGGAGGGAGGAAGGAGAAAAGGAAGGAAAGTGCCTCTATATAACAGAGTAGTAGTTACTTGTGAGGGGGTGATTAAGGGTATGGTTAGAATAGGGCACAGGGAGAGAACTTTATGGTGCCTAGAAAAGTTCTGTTTCTTGATCTGGGTAGAGGTTACATGAGTATTTGCCTCATTCTAATTAACTAAGTTACATACTTATTTTGTGTGGCCTTCTGTACCTATGTATAATTTTTAAAAGTTTAAAAGAAATTGGTGAAGAATCCTATTAATGTGTTTAATGTAGAACACTAAGTGGGGGGAAAGGTTTCTGGACTAATGTTATGATTCAATTTTATTGTTAAAGATTTATTTTATTTATGCATACAAGAGCTGGGGTGCAGACCAGACGTGCTGGAGGTGAGAGGATTCACCAGAGACAGAGTAGGGAGCACAACAGGCAGATGGACTGAAATACACTGCTGAGGGGAGCAGCGGGCAAGACAGGAGAGGTCTGCTGCACTATGTGGGTCACTTCCCTGGCCAGGGATCAAATTTGTGCTGCAGTGGCTGCAGACAGCCTCACAGAGCTGCAACTTAACCCCCTGTGTCACCAGGGAGGCACAAGGAGATATTTTTAATAAATTAAAAATTTAATAAATTAAAAATTTTTATTAAAAATACTGAACTATCTTATACCCCCTGGAATGATAGTTATCCAAGTTTAACAGTTGGCATACTGTCAAGGATAGAGATTTTACTATTTCTTTGTAATATTTAACATGTTGATTAAAAGGGAAAAATCTTATAAATGATACATATACATGTATATGCACACATATACATGTGCATAGCTTGTTTTACTGTTTACTTTGAAATCATTTCAAACTTACTAAAGCATTGTATATAAAATGCAAAGAGCTACACATCCTTGACAACCAGATTCATGTTCTTTATTATAACTTTGACTTTTTGCTCATTCTTTCCCTTTTTGATAATCAGGTGCAAATATCATGTCAACCTTTATCTCCAGAGATGCAGCTCCAAGTATTTACTACAGACTCAAGATATAAATTTATACATGTAATTTTTTAATATGTACATAGTTATGAACCTTAGAAAGTGGGGATTTTATATCAAATTAGATAAGTGGTATGAATAAACTATTTTAAACTGTAAAGAAATTTTAAGAAATACATATCTCTTTTCAACTTGATATGCCTTAAGTTAATTTGTCACTTTTATCTGAACTTTAAAGAAATTAACCATTATTGGAGTGTATCTTCAGATAACACATTATGAGCACGCAAAAGTAGGAATCATCTTCTTAGGCTTCTAGGCTTAATGGTAATTTAATATGTTAAATTCTTAATTACTCATGAACTTGATATTAGTGTAGCTAGAAATACGGAATTTTTAAGGTAGCAAAAATGCTACCTTTAAAAAAATACTCCCACAGGGGCTCCCTGGTGGCACAGGAGTCAAAGTCTCATCGCTATCGAGCTATCACACGCCACTGCAACATGATTTCGGTCCCTGGCCAGGGAGGTGACCCACATGGTGCAGCAGATCTCTCCTGGCTTGCACCTTGCTCCCCTCAGCAGTGTATTTAAGTACATCCACCTGTTCTGCTCCCCACTCTGTCTCTAGTGAATCCTCTCACTCCCATTCCCCACCTCTGGCCTACCACCCAGTTCTTATATGCATAAGTACATAAAAATAAATCTTTAAAAAAAAAAGTTCCCATTAAGAAAACACCTGGGCTGGCTTATTTTTTCAGGTGGTACTCATTCATTGTAAGTTATATATAGAGGAATATAAGTAAATAAAAACTGATTCCTCAATGAGGCCTCATTTGAAAGATTTTCAAAATGTGTTATAAAC
Organism: Galemys pyrenaicus; assembly: GCA_019455555.1. Lineage (NCBI taxonomy): Eukaryota > Metazoa > Chordata > Mammalia > Eulipotyphla > Talpidae > Galemys > Galemys pyrenaicus. The sequence goes on along the minus strand of JAGFMF010011493.1, from coordinate 1,505,045 downwards.
AATTTGTGGACTGTAACAGCTTTTCATGAATAGGAGGGAAACCTTTAAAAAGTCTGAAGATTGTTAAAACTTGATAGAAGTTCTCAAGATTTTGACATATCTGGGTTTGGTCTATTATTATGTAGAACGTGGGTATCTGTCAGAAAATATCGGGCTTTTTTCCACGCTTTGCACTAAATTAAGTTTCAGCCAACACTGAAATTATTCCACAAACTAGTCACTTTCCATGGCACAATAAAAACAAAGAAGTAGTGGCCTCTGAAATATTTGTGCTATTAACGTTCTCATTAAAATACACGAACTGGGCCCTCCCTGGTGGCGCAGTGGGTTAAGCAACGCACTGTGAAGCAAACCGCAGCCACTGCAGCACAAGTTCGATCCCTGCAGCCGGCTGGGGAGGTGACCCACATGGTGCAGCAGACCTCTCCTGCCTCGCCCTCTGCTGTCCTCAGCAGTGTGCTTCAGTCAGTCTGCCTGTTCTGCTCCCCACTCTGTCTGGTGAGTCCTCTCACCTCCTGTGACTCTGGCCTGTACCCCAGTGCTTGTATGCATAAATAAATAAATCTTTGAAAAAAAAATAAAATACACGAACTTTGACCATGGCCCCATAAAATTGTCCCCGCGGTTTATGCTTGTAAATATGGAGAATTAGCACCTGGACGGCAGGCATGCACGGTGTTAAGACTTCCCAGCCCTACGCTTCCTTGCTTTCTAAAAACGAGACTCTTTTTCTTTATAATTTAATCAACCCTTTGGTGTTACAGTTTAGCCGCCATTCAATTACAGTCTGTAACACGGAGAAAATAAAATGCACCAATGTTTCTTATTACCAGATGGGACCTTCTGGGTGTTGGAGGGTTGGAGACGCTGGAATGAGAAAGAAGCACACAGCGTTAAAGCGCCCTCCCTGGGCCCTCCCTGGTGGCGCAGTGGGTTAAGCAACGCACTGTGAGGCAAACCTCAGCCACTGCAGCACAAGTTCGATCCCTGCCGCCGGCCAGGGAGGGGACCCACATGGCGCGGCAGACCTCTCCTGCCTTGCCCGCTGCCCCCCTCAGCAGTGTGTTTCAGTCCATCTGCCTGTTCTGCCCCCTGCTCTGTCCCTGCTCTGTCTGGTGGATTCTCTCACCTCCCCGCACCTCTGGCCTGTACCCCAGTGCTCCTATGCATAAATAAATAAATCTTTGAAAAAAAATAAAGCGCCCTCCCTGTCTCTGCCGCAGGTGAGCGAGATGGAAGTGAACGGTCAGTTCGAGTCGGTGTGCGAGTCGGTGTTCAGCGAGCTGGAGTCGCAGGCGGTGGAAGCCCTGGACTTGCCCATGCCCGGCTGCTTCCGCATGCGGAGCCACAGCTACGTGCGGGCCATCGAGAAAGGCTGCTCCCAGGACGACGAGTGCGTGTCCCTGAGGTCCTCCTCCCCTCCACGCACCACCACCACCGTGAGGACCATTCAGAGCAGCACAGGTGAGCGCGGCCCGGTCCCTGGAAGTGCCACAGCCAGCCTGGCCTCGGGCCCAGGCCATGGCAAGTTACCCCAAAAGACAATACTCTGTGGCCTTGCTGTGATCACACAGTCTCCAGTAACGAAATAGACCCCTGCCCTACAAAGCAATAACCCGTTCCCCTTCCCGTCTCTGTATCAGTCTCTAGCCACCTTCACCCTCTCCTTCTCTCCATCTTCATCCCTGGTTTCAACAGAGGAAACTGCAACTACTGGACCAGGAGCAACATTGCGGTGGGGTGGTCTCCGCAAGATCCCTACACCGCAGCCAAGGAGACAGCAGACTCATGCAACCAACTTGTGCTCTCCACAATCAGGCTCTGGCTTGTAAGGGTGTGACCTCCTAAATGAGTCAGACACCCTAACTGTGGAGCATCACAGAGTTGGAAATATTTTTTTATTCTCAGACCTCCCCAAAATGACTCTTCCAAAAGGCATGACATATCACTAAGTGAGGAAACAAGAAGAAATATATGATCTAGTAATATTGATTGAGCTTTTTATGAGTTTTCTTTCATGATAACAGAGGGCAGACTTCTTTCATTATTTTAAAACCTTCTGCCTATCCTCTCTATACACCTACTTTTCTCTCAACAGTGAATATAGATTTCTATCATTAAATTGCATTTTCATCAGTAGATTTTTAGGCACAGAGGCACAGAAGAGCTTACCTGGTTTCCATGACATTGGGCCGGGCACAGGAATACAGCCATGGATGATGTGCTACACTGTGTGTCCTGGGGTTATTTTTAAAACATTTTTAACATTTGGGTCCAAGAAGAAAATCTCTTCCATGTTAACTAGGCTTAACTTTTTGATTGAATTCAGCACAACTCTAATACAGAGTAGTTCTACAAGGAGATCATCTAATCTAGAGTCAAGATAAATAATGATGAATAAATTAGAAGGAAAAGAATGTGCCAGAATATTGTATTATTCAGTTTTACAGTGCATCGAGTGCCAGTAATTATCATTCAACCAGAACTTTTGCAAGCTTGAGAATTAATAAGTCCTCAAATCTGAGTTAAAATTCTACTAACTAGAAATATTCAGTTGGTGTAGAAATTAAAAAAAAAAAAAAATTCAGAGGTTTGACAGTGGAGAGTTCATTCTTGACCAAACGCAAACAAAAATGTAGGGATCAGGGAGATGGGTGTTTCTAGAAGATGCACTGGCTAAGCAGTTCCACGGGCAGCCCAGCGACTTTGCCTGTGGCTGCTACCCACAACCAAAGATGGTGAACGCCATGTGCTTGTTCAAGAGGAAATTCTGCAAGAATAGCCTCAGATAAGGTTCATAAATCAAATAAGGTCAAGTTGTGAAATGAACAAATACTTTCTTAAAAAATCCATCCATGGGCGTATTTATGTGTGTGTTGAAGTCATGCAATACGTGTAATTTAAAGGTCTGGCCTGTGCCTACAGCATATTTCTGTGTCATTTGGTGTTCCCATTTTCCCCACCTGCAGGCCCCACACAACCCTATCCCAGTGTCTAGTCCATTCCTCGTGATAATCTCATCTCCCGCCAACTGTTCTTCTGTGCTGCAGTCTCTCCTTAAAGGCACAAAACACATTTCTGTGCTCAGTAGTGCCAAGGGAAGGAAAGGAGCCACTGGCTCACTTCTTCCCTTTCAGGAGGGGTGTTGTGGATAAGGTAGCAGAAAGCTCTTTTGTCTGTACCCCTCTCAGAAGACTGTTTCTTGTAATTTAAGAGACAATTTACTTACACTTCTGCATCTGCTCCTGTAGCATGTTCTTCACCTCAAATACCTGATATCTGACCTGCCTAAGATCCTTCAGAGGTATCTGAAGTTCTCAGAGTTCAAACAATAGGGTTGATAGATAAAATCCAGGTTGCAGTTCCATTCAAATTTCAGAAAAATAGTAAATAATGTTATAATGTAGGTGTATTCCAAGTGTTGCATGGGACTTACTTACACTATAAAGTTATTTGTAGTGTTTGTAGTATTTGCTAAATCTTGGAAGCTTACTGGAGAAGGCGATGAGAAGGGCCTGGGAGGAAGTTCTGTGTTGCTCCATTTAGAACATCAGTGGAATTATAGGGGTTTTGTTCAAAGGTGTGAAAGGTGTGAACACCCCAAACAGGACTAAGTGAACAAAAATACAATGGAAGTGACTGCACTGCTCCTTCTCGAGCTGTTTTCATCCTAAGTGCTGAGCCGCACACACCTGCATTTCTTTGGGGGATGAAGGGGGATGTTCCTGGCTTGACTGCAGCTAATGCTTCAGGGGCAGGAATGTGTCTTACCCAGGAGTGGTGACACATAAATTATCAGATTTTTGTGTAACTGGTAACTTCAACCGTAATCATCAAACTAAACATTATGATATATCATCACAGTTTTGAAAAAAATAAACAATTTAAGAACTTATATCTTCCTAGTGGATTTTAAGTAAGTCCATCAGACATTTAAGAGTGCAATTTCAGGGCCTCCCTGGTGGTACAAGGGGTTGAGCACCACACTGCAGCTACTGCAGCACAAGTTCAGACCCTGGCCAGGGAGGGGACCCACATGGCGCAGCAGACCTCTCCTGCCTCGCCTGCTCCCCTCAGCGGTGTGCTTCAGTCGATCTGCCTGTTCTGCTCCCCACTCTGTCTCTGGTGAATTCTCTCACCCCACCCCCCACGCCTCTTGCCTATAAAGCTCTTTTTTTTTAATTTCTTTTTTTATTAAAATATTTTAAAATTTACATATACTTGCCATTAATTGTAATCCCCATGTATTCCCCATCACCATCTCACCAGTGCACCATCACCTCAGTCCCTCATGCTCCCATCTTCCCTCAACCCTCCCCCTCCCCTCCCCACCAGGTGTCCCCAGTCTGTCCTTGACTCCTCATTTTTGGTTTCTGTGTCTCCTATAAAGCTCTTGTATGCATAAATAAGTAAATTTTTTTTAAAAAAATAGGGGGAAAAAAAGAGTGCAACTTCAGGAATTCTAATAAACACCTTTCACGGTTGCTCCATGCCATCAATTTGTTCTTAAAAAAAAAAAAAAAAGGGCCAGTATTGTATGATAAAGTCCTGTGTCTTTCATTCAACTTCTGCCGTCACTCCCTGTTCTCCTCCTTTGCTCTCCCTCCTCCTTCTCCTTCTCCTCCTTTTCTCTCTCTAACTCTATCTCTCTCGCGCTCTCTCAAATGTAGAAACACGCACGTTTTCCATTTCTCTCTTAAATTATCTTAATACTATCATATTAACTTTCTTCTTCTACTGGTTTCCTTCTTAAATCAAGTAAAATATAATTTCCATAGAAAATACACTTTCTGAAAAGAAGGACCTACTGATTTTGCAAAGAATTCACTCATCTGTAGAAATCAGGACATTAAATAGGGAATTGTTAAAATTAGAGCAAAGTCCATAGATCCAATTTACATTCATGTTTAGTAAAACATGTTATAAATTTCTCCTTTTGTTTTCTCTTTCTTTGCTCATTATCCTTGGATACTCACAAAATATTCTGTTTACCCTAAACTTCCTCTTACCTGAAAAAAAATTCACTCTTGCCTATTGCAGTTATTAGCTATGACTTTTCCCCATGATAGTCTTTATTCCAAGTCTTTCTATATCAGTGCATTTGCATTGTTCAAAAATCATCAAAATTGGGCCCTCCCTGGTGGCACAAGGGGTTAAGGCACAACACTATAAAGCTATTCACAGCCACTGCTGCATGAGTTCAATCCCAGCCAGGGAGGTGACCCACATGGCATAGCAGACCTCTCCTGCCTCGCCCGCTGCTCCCCTCAGCAGTGTATTTCAGCCAATCTGCCTGTTCTGTTCTCCACTCTGTCTCTGGTGAGTCCTTTAACCCCCCACACCTCTGGCCTGTACCCCAGTTCTTGTATGCATCAATAAATCTTTAAAAAAATTATCATCAAAATTACTATAAAGTCTCTCTTTTCCAGCCATGTTCTTTCTTCACTTGGCAAACTGAAATCACAGACAAAAGCCCCCAGGCATTTCTGATGCCTCGTGAGAGGGTCATGAGGGTGGGCTCACGCTAAGTAGCGTAGGGACATCTCTGCCGTGTGAGCAAAAATTGGCAGACTCAACTGAGCAAATCAGGGCAAATTTAAAGCTGCATAAGAAAGTGATTTAATAGTTATGCTTCTTTGATTTATTGACTTTTTGACTTATATACGGTAAAATTTTATATTCTCTCAGTCTATCATCTTCCAACTCCCAGAAATCTGTCTAGAGGAAGACTGAATGCCATTCTAGAAACAAGTGCATCCAGGACTATTAGGTTAAGATTAGAGTTACCATATGAAAGTAATATGGAAAAATAGGCAATTACCTTCCTGACTGTGGGAAAACGAGCACCCTACCTCAGTCATCTGAATACTTTTTTTTTTTTTAAAGATTTTATCCATTTATGCATACAAGCACTGGGGTACAGGCCAGAGGTGTGGGGGGGTGAGAGGATTCACCACAGAGAGCGGGGAGCAGAACAGGCAGATCAACAGAAGTACACTGCTGAGGGGAGCAGCGGGCACAGCAGGAGAGGTCTGCCGCACCATGTGGGTCCCGCCCCCGGCCGGCAGCAGGGATCGAACTCGCGCCGCAGTGGTTGTAGTCTGCTTCACAGTGCGTTGCTTAACCCACTGCGCCACCAGGGAGACCCCATCTGAATACTTTAAATACAGGACTTGGTGCTTGAGATAGGCCCAAACCTCTGCTTCAGAAATTGTATTAAACCTGCCTCTTATGAAATGTACCAATGCAATGTGATATGCTTAAGGGTGTGCTCTCTGGTGAAAGGGTGAGAGGGAGACTGACTCTTCCATGGTGACATTGACCAGTTTTTATGATTTTATGATTTTAAAAGGCAACCTAACATTTGAATTAAGATGATACTCTTTGGCAGAAATAAGCAAATTCTTGTGATATATAATTCTCTGGTCCTTTAAGAAAATTTTCACTTTGAAAGCACAAGCTTTCCAAAGAAACTTTATGAATCTATAATATAATTTTTATAAAGTCTAAGTAGGTTCACTCACCACACTATGGCACTTGAAGTTTGGCCTGTGTGCCCTATATTTTGTGCTAAGCGGAAGCTCTGAAAAGTTGGCGTTCAATTGCTTGCTGCCCTTCGCACAGCCCCCAGGTAGAGCAGGAAGAGTCCCAGACCCAGAATAAGTGTTCCTGTGGGTCAAAGACAGCACGTCCTGCAGCCCCAGAGCAGGAGTTTGTCCTCTTGGTTGAGGCCCTGGTGCCGTGGTGACAGCTGTATTTACAGTTTGATGTTTCTAACAGAGATCACCTTTTCCCCTAAACTGAGACACGTTCTTCCATATCCTAATTCCCGTGCTCTCTCATTACTCTCAGCTCTCACACACTTAGGTTTTGCTTAGCACAGCAAAGCCACTTACCCTTTTGATCATCTCAGGTGGGGGCTAACATTCTAAAAGTCCTCCCTCACATTGGGGTCTTCACTCCTAGTCATGCAGTCCATCCAGGAGGTCACCTTGAACCCACCTTCATGCACCCTACACCAATCTCACACACCCTGCTCCCTACCCAGCCCCAGCTGAAGCCAAGAAAAAACCTGAACACATGAGATCTTGAGCAGGAGAGCATGAAGGTAATGATTGATCTTTGCAATACACATCGTAGGCATTCGCTATGGCAGGGAAAAAGAAGAAAGAAAGAAAAATACTTTCACATTGTGATTTAATATAATTTTTATGAAGAGTAAGTCTTGACACGACGTTAAGTTTAAGGTGTAAAATGTCTTGAGCTGACATATCTATATGTTGCAATGTGGTTACCACCCCAATACTAGCTATTGCCTCTATCTTTAAATTTCTAAGCAGAATGTCTCATCCCTAGCATTGATTTTAAATCTCTCAGTCAATGTATTTATTAATAATGATAAGAGCTAACTTTGAGTACCTAGTATCTGACAAGCATTCTGAATCAACTGATTAGGTTATCTCATGTAATTTTAATAAATACAATGTGCAAATAACATGACATTATTATTTTCATCATACAGAAAATAATTATGACTTAGAGAATTTGCACAACTTGACCAAGTCCCCACAGCTTGTCAGTAGACAGCAGGCTCTTAAGTTCCCTTTACAGCTATAAATGAACAGTTTGGTTAACCCAGAGATAATTTAATACAAATCTGTCTGTAGCATGAGAGAGCTACAAGCTCTTTCTTTCATCCCTTCTTCCCACAAATAGTCATTTAGTTCCTGTTCATGTCTGAGGCCTGCATTTTCTGTAAGAATTTCTGAAACATCCTCTCTTTTAAAAGAAACATTTTTATTCACATTATTAACATGACTTTTCATGTTGACTTGTCTAACTGTGGAATGCCCATTAAAAGTGAAATTAAAGATGTAAAATAGAAATTAAATTGAAAAGAGAAAAGCCACTGGGTTTCGAATTTCATGTTACAGTTTGTCATTTTGACATCATGATGGATTTAAAAGATCAAATATCTAATCCCTGTATCTAGTTATAGTAGTGTACTGAATGGAAAAAAAGAATTTTGTCAACGCACGTGTAAACTAAGCAGGTGGTAAATTGTGTTTCATGGCTGATGAAATGATCAAGGTTCTCTGCTTTGGACTAAGCTGTGACTGATGTGGCTGAGCTCTTAATTGAGTTGCAAAACTAAGATATGAGCATTCACAACTCAGTTACAAATGTCAATCAAAAAGCACCAATTAGAAAACTAGACTTCTTTAATGTGAAAAATTTTAATATGAATATTTATTATACAGAAAATTCCTCAAAGTGATTAGTAATGACTTGACAACATTGAACCTAAAAATTCACTTTTTATCTCTGATAGCGCCATGGACACTGTCTTATAATTGAAGCACTGCTATTAGAAGTCATAGTGCAAAGTTGTCTGACTCAATTCATATTGAATTTTAATAAATATAGCAAAGTAATAACAACTGAAAACCATACTTGCGATAATGCTGGCAGTTGGACTGCCCTCTACAGATGCTTTGGTAGCACAATTATTTAGCTCCAGGTGAGGAATCCAGGAGCTAAGACTTTATATTCTGTCTATTACTCTTGTCAGCTTCTGCTGAGAATAGTCACAGAGAAGACAGAACTGAATAGTACCAGGGTTTTACTGCATTAGCAGATAAGAAAATCTTATATTTATTGTAATAATGGATCGATGACCATGTATGTAACTCTAACAATCTAAAACATTTCTTTGCCATTTGCTGGCCCTACTGCCAGGCAAATTCTACCAACATACAAGAAAATTGGTAGAAAAAGTTTAAATAAAGATGGGGGAAAAAAATCACTATTACTGAAAATGCTAATTTAATTTTATAATTTGTTACAGAAGAAAGTGAGTATAAATTACCTCAAAATATGATCAATTAAACAACTACTTTTTAATCCCTAAGCTATTTTGTGGTTGTATGTTTTCAAGGGTATTCATAATATTATTAAAATTATCTTTATTTGGGCCTCCCTAGTGGTGCAAGGTGTTGAGCGCTGCATTGTGGGGCTTCTGCAGCCACTGCAGCAAATTCGAGTCCCTTGCCAGGGAGGGGACCCACATGGAGCATTAGACCTCTCCTGCCTTGCCACTGCTCCCCTCAGAAGTTTATTTCAATAGATCTACCTGTTCTGCTCCCCACTCTGTCTCTGGTGAATCCTCTGAACCTTTGCACCTCTGGCCTGTGCCCTGGCTCTTGTGTGCATAAATAAATAAAATCTTTTTTAAAAATCATCTTTAATTGAAAGTGTAAGCCCCAAACTGATCATGCATAAAGGAAGGAGAAAATGTTGAGAATATATGATTTAATTAACTTTCTTATTGTTTATTTTTCTGTTTTAAAATATGTAAAAATAAAATGTTATTTTAAATACAAAAAAAAAAATCTTTATTTAACCAATTTCATGCTTTAGAGGTGTGTCCCTGACAACAGAACCAACCATTCAAGACAGAAGCTCATCCTCCATTTCTGAGTAGGATAGTTGTCCCGTTCCTCTTAATGTCCACTCTCAGATTTATTTTTCATTTGATTATCTTATTCTATAAGATATTTTCCCCCACAATTAAATTTTAAAAATTTTTTTAAAGATTTATTTATTTATACATACAAGCACTGGGGTACAGACCGGAGGCGTGGGGGGGGTGAGCGGATTCACCACAGAAAGCGAGGAGCAGAACAGGCAGATCAACAGAAGCACACTGCTGAGGGGAGCAGCGGGCACAGCAGGAGAGGTCTGCTGCGCCATATGGGTCCCCCGCCTGGCCGGCAGCAGGGATCGAACTCGAGCTGCAGTGGCTGCGATTTGCTCCATAGTGCGTTGCTTAACCCACTGTGCCACCAGGGAGGCCCTAAATTTTAAAATTTAAAGAAATTAATGAGCCCATGTCATCCACTGCTTTGAGAAAGTTCTTTTAGAACTTTCCAAAATGTTGATTATGGCCAGAGAATTATATCAAGACATTAAGTGTTTGCTTTTATTATTTCCAAGAAACTTCTTTCTTTCTGTAGTCCTCTGTTTTTAAATTTTTATTTGGAAATAATTCTAGATTTACAAAAATTAACAAGGATGGTACATAGAGGTCTCTTGTACCCCTCACACAGTTTCCTCCTTCAATGGTATACCTTTGGATAGACGTTGATGTAACACAGTATCTATACCCAGAAATGAATTTATGGACAGTTCATTTAATATCACGCCTGTAGATTTCCGCAGTCATCTGCTAGTCAAGATGTAGAACTGTTCTTATGCCAATAACAAATTAGCAAAAAGATAAATGAAGGAAACAATATCAATTACTATAACATTAAAAAGAATAAAATACCTAGGAATATATTTAGCCATAAAGTGAATGACCTATACACTGAAAACTATAAGACACTGAAAGGAATTCAAGAAAACACAAATAAAGTGCTCATGATCTGGGAGAATCAACACTGTTTAAAAGAAAATGGCCATTTTACTGAAAGTAATATATAGATTTGATCAAGTATAGAAATTTTACTTCCTTTACTTCTAGTGCCTTTGCCCGTTCCCATTTATAGTTATCTGTAATACTTACTCCACATGCATTTAGAGCTACATCACACAGTATTGTACTTTAGAAAACTTCAGAGGAGAAGAAAAACACCCATGTTTTGCCAAATTTGCAGCAATTATTGCTATGTCTGCATTTTCATCTCTACCCCCCTCCCTTGTCCTTCTGGAACTTCAGTGGCATCATAGATACAACTCCCCCAACTGGGGGTTTAAAAAGAGCGGCTTCCTTAGAGGACATGCATAGCAAGTAATGTTTTGTCTCTATTTTATGACATCTTCTGCCTGTCAAACACAAAAGCAGTTCTTTCTATACCTAGGCCCAACTTTCACAAATAAGAAACCACCCAAAGTTATATTCAGTTCCTGCTTCCTTTGTACAGTGTTTCCTATTGCTGTCAGAGGTCATTGTCTTATTTCCTTATCCTGCCCAAGTATTATTTCTCACCGTTCTGCAATATATGAGCTAAATTAGATCCTCTAAAAATATCCAAAAGATCAACAATCTTTTTTTTAAAAGATTTATTTATGCATATAAGAACTGGGGTACAGGCCAGACGTGTGTGGGGGGTGGAGGGGAAGGGGGGGTGGAGGGGAAGGGGGTGTGTGAGAGGATTCACTAGAGACAGAGTGGAGAACAGAACAGGCAGACTGACTGAAATACACTGCTGAGGGGAGCAGCGGGCGAGGCAGGAGAGGTCTGCTGCAGTCATGTGGGTCCCCTCCCTGGCCTGGGATTGAACTCTCTCTGCAGTAATTGTGGATGCTTCATAATGCGGTGCTTAACCCCTTGCGCCACCAAGGAGGTCCTTAGCTCAACAATCTTGACAGAGGCAATGACCAAAGACAGTGGTATTCATTGCCCTGTAATCTAGGATGACTTTGTAGGCTAGTGGAATTTTATTAGAGCACAACATGTCTTAAAAAGTAATACTAATATCAGGCGTATTCTATTTATGTAGCTTATAGAATTGCCTTGTCTTAGTTAAATTCAAGTGGCTGCTACATAGGTCTCTTTTCAGTTTTATTGACAGCACATTTACTGTGTCCCATTATTGGAAAGAATGTTGATGTAAATCCAGGTGAAATTGACATAAATTAAAGTCTCTTATTTTCACTTAAAGATTAGTTACCTAAGACATGAATAGCTGTCCATCAGGAAGAAAAAGAGAAACTTATACTCCAACCCTTTATGCTCTCTAAATGTTTTAAATCAAGACTATAGCAGACTTGAAGTCTCTGCTACTCTTAAATAAGTTCTCTCTTAGTAGTACCTGTGACCCAAACAATAGGTAAAAAAGTCTAAATGCCCCATAATTTATAGCTTTGTAACGGTGTGGCAACTAGCCATTGAAATACAAATTGATAATTCTCTTGCATAAGATTTGCCACATAAATATTTGATATTTGAAAATACAGAATTTCCTAGGAGACTTTTCTTCTTCAATGCAAGTTTCTGGAGTGGCCCAACTCCGCACAGAAGCAGCAAGTTTTTTACTTTTCTGTCAAGCACCTGAAAATAAACCACTTTGTTTTAAAGAGTGGGATGGTATCACCCCCACACCATATTGAAGAACAGTGTCAATAATTTATTTGGGGAAAGAACTTCTAGAAATGAGTGGCAGTAAGAACCAAAGATACTGATAAACAACTTCTGCAAAGGAAGGCTTCCATTTTTTTCTCAGGCTGGTAATTCCATTTCATGTTCTTTCTCTCCACTTTTAGTCAAAGCCACGGAAGTTAAATATTTACCTTCTTCCTCCCTTATCTGTAAATAAGAAAGTTGTGCTAATATTACCCTCATTCCTGAACAATCTCTTCTTCATTTGTGAATATCTGAAAGAGGAGTTCATGGACTGCTGATCACATATCTAGAGTGAATATTACAAAAGAGAACACCTAAAAAAAAAAAAAAAAAAGAGAACACCTGTAAAGAATTCACATAAACATTTATTCTTTTTCTCTAGCTTTCTCTTAAAATTCATCCTTATTTTTTATCCCCAGAAATATGCAAGTATTATGTAAAGCCAGAAAAAATATTGGCAACTCAACATCTCTTCCTAGTTTCAAGCTCTGTTAAAAAACAGAAAAACTCACATCCAAGTTAAGAGATAGATACAACCCAAGTCATCTCTTGAAATCTTTAACACCTTTTAGAATTCTCATTATTTTTTCCTCTCATTCCCTTCTATGTGCCTGTTCTGCAGAAATGATCTGAAGCAGAAAAACTGATGAAGATGTTCAATACAGCATTATTTACTATGGTGAAAGATCTGCATATTTTCTACCAGTAAAGAAAAGGCTAGGTAAATTATGGAAGATGTGCTCTGATGGGCTACTAATCCAACTATAAAAATTATGCTTAGAGAAAGTTGATATGACACGGGGAGGGGAGGATAAGTTCTGATAGTAAACTAGAAATCCACAGTACATTGAAGAACTATCCAAAATTGTGTTTGTGTATATGAATATGTACACACAAATGTGCATGCATAACTCATAATTATGTCAAGAAATTGTACCCAGAAAAAAAATGAGGAAATATGCTCGTATGTTTAACAGGTTATTTTGGTATTAGAACCAAAATGGCTTGGGTTTCTCTGTATGCTTTATTATCCAAATTTTCTGTAGTCGGCATGTTTTCTTTTTATAACAGACCTTATTTTAGAAAAGAAATAATTAACACTTCATGTTAGGGTCCTGTTTGGAAGCAATACACCTTACATAAACATATTCTACAGATTTCGTTTTTTCTTTGCATTTTCTTGATTAACTGAACTATCTTGCTGTAAGTGGTGAGACAGGATAATTGAAGATGATCTCTAGAAGGGCGCTGGTACTTGTTATTTTATTTACACAAATAGTACCTCATTCTAGGAATAAATTTTAAGCTTTTTAAATTTTTTAAAAGGACCTTTTCTTTGTCTTCCCTGGTTCTCATAGTGGTAGCAGGTGAGATTTTTGTAGCTTCTGTAGTTTGGTTTTTTTCCCCTTCAGCTATCAGAGGCAGTTGATTTGCAAATGACAGTTGCAGGTGGTCTGGTGGAGGAAGGAGTTTAGGACAAAGGAGTAAAGCTAAATAAAGCCAGCTTATGGTATCTTTAGAAGCACTAAATCTATGCCTTTATAGTTCTTACTCCATGACAAAGCTCAGCTCTCAGAGGCGCTCTCAGCTTTTACCTGCGTCCCAGCCAGAAAAGCTCCCCAAGCAATTATGGTGAGAAAAAAGGCTTCTGCTACCATCTAATACAATAGAGTAGGCCACCTGTGTTTTTAGAAAGGCATGAACTCTTGAGAGTAAAAAACGCAAGTGCTGAATGGAGTGGTTGGAAGCCATGGAAAATATATATCATGGTTTTCAATAAGAGAAAAAGTAATGCTGGCAAATTTACACTAAGAAAATAGTAAGAAATCTTGCTTCATGAGAAGCCGATAGCAAGGAAAGAAAGGTGGTGCTTTATCAGAGACTTGAACGCATGAGCGATGCTGTGCCATGACAGGGTGATGTCTCAGGTGAGCTGGTGACATTCATCTCAGCATCTGCTATTCTCTTTCCTGACTTTTCCCACCCTCCCCACCCCTTTTCCTTATTCTTTTCCAAAGAGAACTAAGGCATCTGACTGTCTCTTTCCTACTTCAGTGGCTCTAGGGAAAACCTTGGGAAAGATTTACATAGTCACATTAATCATTCGCTCTTTTTTTCACATTATCTTCTGGAACTCACTTTTGAGGTAAGATGGTATGAATTAAGGCCTTCCCGGTGGCACAGCAGGTTGAGCACTGTGCTGTGATGTGGCTACAGCCACTGCAGTTCAAGTCCCATCCCCAGCCAGGGAGGTGACCAACATGGCATGGCAGACCTCTCCTGCCTCACCTGCTGCTCCCCTCAGCAATGTACTTGAGTCTGCCTGTTCTGCTCCCCACTCTTTCTCTGGTGAATACTCTCACACCCCCCAGACCTCTTGCCTATACCCCATTTCCTGTATGCATAAATAAATACATCTTTAAAAAAAAAAAAAGGCATGAATTAGAACCCGAAAAGAAGCAGCTGAGTTTTTCATTCACTTGGTCACAGTACATTGGACATTGGACAGGACTACAGCATTTCCCAGCCCATTTATCTTATAGGACATGTTATTTCAGAAGCTTTGTTAAAGCCTTTATCTAAGGTACAAAGGAGAAAGTATTTCTGCTGCGTTGTCCGCTGAATTTTCAAATTCACATATATCATATTTTAGTCTGTTGACAGATTGATGACATGCGAGCTGAATGTGTGTCACAGGAAGTTTTCAACCAGGGAAAGAGGAACAATTCCTGCCCTGTACTTCAGGGTATTCTGTAACCTCAGTGATAACTGCATGGGTTAATTCAGAGTTTTCCTTCTGGAGTTATACTTCCATCCACACATACACAACCTCCGGCTCCATTTGAAAAACAATTGACTTTTGAAACCTGTGGCTAGCTTATAATGATCCTATCCAAATATAACTCCTCTTGGTTTCAATTGCATAACAGGGAAGCCCTAAACTGCCTTAGAAAATCAGGCATGGTTTTGTTTTGCTTCCATAGGAAGACTTCATAGGATTATATTACTGAACAGGACGCCCACACTTCTCACCCCTCAAATTGGTTCTGAATCAAATTTATGTTTTTTTTTAAAAAAAGGCATTAAGAAACATAGTCATCAGACAAAGTTCTTTCTTACGAAGCTATTTCCGAAGTTAACACCACACCTCCAAAAGCATTTGGATGTTTTAGAATAGGACAGAATCTTGATAGTGTCCTTACTTGCTTTCCTATATTTTCCTATATCGCTCAGAGTGATAAGTCATCTTCAAAATCTTTTATTTTTGGATTTCCCATATGTTAGTTTTCTCTCCACATAGCCTGAAGATGAGATACATACAAGTAACTGCAGCCCACCTGAAATAGACCTATTAGTTGATTCTTCCAGGATGCGTCCTCCGAGCCTGTGGTGCGTGAATGTGGGCACTCCGCACATCTGGAAGCATGGATGAACTGCACATCTGCAGCCCTGCAGGCCTCCCTGCGGGCTGTCTTGCAAGTCATGGGTTTTGTGTGGCGCCTGAGCCACACGCCTTCATTTCAGAGGACGGACCGAGCTCTTATGCTGTAACAAAGATTATGATTGGTGAATGACTTCAAGCAAGCTGAGTTTTGAGAATAGAAGTATTGAGCAAAAGCATATACTTCATCACTCAGCTTCTCATTATTTCTCCCACCAGCGAGCATGCTTCCATCACGCTCCGTAGCCTTGCTTTTATCCCCAAAGGCAATTTGCACATACTCATATTTCTAACTACTAACAAGCTGCTGGAAAATTTGCTCATCTTTTCTTCTCAACTGAAGTCTCCCTCATCTTGACTTATCTTCCCAATTACCGCAGGGACCTATTTTACCTGAGTTACGTGTCCACAGGCTTCTGAAAACATCCATCTTACATTTATTTATCCTGTTCTCCCCCTTAACGTTCTGCTTCTGTTCTTCTCACTTGCCTGGTTAATAGCAGTTGTCTAGGTTTGGGACTTATTAAATGTCTGGAAAAGCAGGAGCGTGGTCAGTGGTAGCTGTGCAAAGTCTCGGTAAAGCCGTGAAGTGGTGGCGGCCTGGTCAAACGGCCTTGATTCAGAGCAACCCTGATTGTATCTGAGGGGGCTCAGGCTGTGCCTGTATGTATAGATCTCACGACAGCCAGCGTCCGATTTTACACCAAGGCACTGTTTGATAAGAATCAATTAAACTTTAGTAACAGCTTTAACTGCCGAAGTTGGATTTTTTGTATATAAACCCCTACACCACTTCTCCCTCCTCTTCTCAACACCTATCCCACTCCCGGCCAGCTGAACGTTCCCGTCCATCTGAACACGTCTGAAGATGACTTGTAAGGAAAAGAACGTGTTATCTTAAAGATTTGATTTTCAAAATAGTGAATTGATGGGAAGATCATTGGTTCCTTTTAGACTGCATAGCTTTTCTCCGATGTGCCTGCTTAAACTTGGAGTCTGCAAGCTGCAAAGAGTGGCAACTTAAGCATTTTAACTAAAATGTGTTGTCACCTCCTTTGCCTTCCCATTTTCTCTGCTGGAGACCCCTATCATTTCAGTTGCAATGGCAAGGAATTACTAGAGGACAGAACTGTGACTGACAAGCCTTCACCATAATTAGCTCCCCATCCACCTGCCACTTGACACCCACTTTCGTTCCCTTTAATGGGCCTGTTCAGAATCAGAACCTGTTTGTTACTTGGAGGAAATAATACCCCAGGCAGTTATCAACTCCTAGTAACTGAGATTAAATTAGTGGTCAGAAATTTCTCCAAGGAGAGCCCCTGGGGGTTAACAGGTACAGAGGAGAAGAGGGAGCCCCAGGAACTGAGACTTCCCTGTGGGAAAACCTAAGTGGCCAGGAGATCAAAGGCCTCTCCATGTGAAGCAGAGACCAGACGTGAACCTTGCATGGCCTCTGTCCCCCAAACCCCAGCCTGCTCGGTAGCACAGAGCCTGCCAGTGTGACCCTGGCCATCGTCCTCACTGTCACACACCCCACCTCCCCGCCCCCGTCTAGAACACTGAAGAGGCTCTGAGAGGACAATAAGGACAGTGAGTGTTCCCATGTAGTATATGTTCATTCCGAGTTTGCAACTGCAGCCTTTAGGGCAACAGAATGGAAATCAAAAGTTGCTGCCATCAATTGGTCATTTTTTCTCCTCCTCCTCCCCCAGCTCTGTGGGGCCCAGTGTCAACATATCAAGACGGCCTCTAACCAGGACACAGGCAGTTTCTCAGCACCCATGTGGTACACATTTCTGGGTGCCTGTTCTCCACAGCCCATCCTCACAGCCTGACCCATTTAATCGCAATCCAGCGGACTTGGCACCTTCCCGTCAACCATAGCCAGCACAGCTCAGCAAGAGCTAGCTACATGGGGGGCTTGAAACCGCAGGCATGTGCAACCTCTCACCTCAGTGGTATCTCTTGTTTTACATTTCATTTTTGTCCCAATAGGCCAACTGAACATGAACATTTTACTTTATTTTAAAGATTTATGTTTGTTTATTTATTTGTATATATAAGAATACAAGAACTGGGATGCAGGTCAGAAGTGCAGGGGGTGAAAGGATTCACCGGAGACAGAGTGGGGAGCAGAGAACAGGCAGATCTACTGAAACACACTGCTGAGGGGAGCAGCGAGTGAGGCAGGAGAGGTCTGCTGCGCCCTGTGTGGGTTAGTTTACTAACCAGGGATCGAACTCAGGCAGCAGCAGTTGATAGCCTGGACTTAACCTCTGTGCCACCAGGGAGACCCCGAGCATGAACATTTTATAAACAGGCATTTTACTTGGCTATGCCTTTATTCGATTTGTATAATTCATCACAATACAATCTGTTTCACTTTCATGATAAAAAATTGATCGCTGAAGTAATTATGTGAGGCTGTAGCTCTTATAATCCCCAGTTCTCAGGTTCTTATAAGGACTAAGACAGGTTTTTCTCATGCTTTTCAACTCCGTTTTGTGTTGCCTTTTTTTTTTAAGATTTATTTATTTATGCATACAAGAACTGGAGTGTAGGCCAGAGGCATGAAATCCACTACTGAGGAGAACAGCAACCAAGACAAGAAAGATCTGCAGTGCCATGTGGGTCACCTCCCTGGTCAGGGATCGAACTCGTTTTGGAGTGGCGGCTCATAGCTTCAGAGTGCTGGGACTTAACACCTTGTTCCACCAGAGAGGCCCTTAGTTTTGCCTTTTTAAATTGGAGTTGAGATCATCATCTTTACAGCCCAGGCCTTGCTAGGGACCCCTGCCACCTCTCTGACCTCACCTCTAACTTCTGCACTCTCTGTCCGGGCATAGGGGGCTCTTACTGCCTTACTTAGCCTGCGGTGCTTCTCAGTTTTATCCAAACGCTGCTTCCCAGACCATGCCCTTCAACCTGAGTGTGCCGCCTACTCAGGTACCCGCAACCTGGCCGTGCTCACCAGAACACCTGACCAAAGGGATAAGGTGCTGGGTCTGAACCACCGCAAGCTCTACCGTGCCCTGAGCTTCGCCCCTCACCACCACCCTGCCTCCTGCTCTTTCCCGTACCCTTTGCCAGTCCCTTGTTATGCTTCCTTTTTCTTCATGACACTTACCGCTAAATATCATAAAATTAGATATTTACTTGGGCATTTGTTACTCTAGACAGAATTTTTATATCTTCCATCCTACCATGTCCCCAGCTCTTAGAACAGACACATCCTTATAGATGCATTTAAAAAGCCTGTGGGATGAACACATGAAAGGGAGCTGTGCTTTCCTCCCCACGGGTAATGATACTGACCCTCATGAGAGCATTTCTAGAAACAAGGTGAGGCCAGAGTCATCAACCTTTTCAATACGTGTCTCCTTTTGATAAAGCAAAACAAAACAAAACAAAAAAAAGGAAAGAACAAAAAGCCCCATTCAGTTTAGCAAACACCAAACCCTTCTCTGTGCACACCACACCCAAGTTTGGGGTGAGGAAAACCAACATGATAACAAGCCATTCCTCACGCATTGTTTCATCACAGAAGAGTTCTCAGTCCAACAGAGAAAGCAACACCTTTATTTAGCTTTAATGCCATTTGCTAAATTCTCAATTTTTGTACTGTTTTTACAGTGGTAGAATTTTCTTGGACCCTGTGCAAATGTACATGTTCTCTGTAGACTAAGAAGAGGCTGAAAACTGAAGTAATCTGTCTTCCTAAATTACTGCAGGATTTTATGCAGTCCTCATGTACAATTACCTTCAATCCCACTGGTGTCTGGTTGGGAATTCAATTCTGGCTCAAAAGTATTGGCAGTTGAACTTACATTCAAATGGAGCTTAAGTCAGCTCAGTGCTACTATTGATTCATCTGTGTACAGGGACAGATACTTAAAATGTATCCTTCAGAATCTTGGGAGGATTTCTAGAAGGTTGTATTTGGTGAAAAACTAGAGGCTGACCAGACTAGCGGAGTGGTGGACCATGTCTAGGGGATTGGTGTGGATGTTAGGCTGCATTTCAGTTTTCTAATTTTATTGAGGCCAGGACTTAGATTTGAGCTTGTTTATATGTGGTTTGCTTCATAGCACTTGCCATGCTTAGGAAACAAGTGTTTCTGTGAGCTCCTTGAAAGAAGGTGCTATGTTTGTTTCCCCATCATTTCGTACCAAGTGCCTGGCATACAGTAAGTGCTTAGTAGATATTTGTTGAATAAATTAGCTAAAATATAGATTTTATAAAGTATCTTCATCCATCAGTTTCTTCTGGGAGAGTGTATTCAAACCAATTTTACGCTCCACAAGAGGTTGAAATCATCTCAAAGACAGGGCTCCCATTATTACACGCTCCCCCCTCTCCTCTTTCCACGGATATAAAACAGAAAGAAGCTTTTTTAAATGCTCTGAATTACTGATGAGGCGTCAAGGTAAGTCCCCTGTCCAGATACTGTCAGGTATGATCTTGAGATTTTTATTTTCCCCCAAGAGAAAGCTTATTAAAGTCCTTTCATATCCTTTTGTTTCATCACTGTTCCCCACCTTTAGGAGACTTAAACTTTTAGGTTACTATCATGCAGCAGGCAGCAATATCAAAAGCCATTTCAACACAGATGCCATTGCAAACATGTCTCAGTCCCCTCTGCCTTTCCTGGGAGGCGAGCTGGGGCAGGAAGTGTTCTCACACTGTCCACTGAGGGGCGCACAGTGAGGTCACATCCTGGGTGCTACAAGCCATGACTCAACTTGCCTCCCGGTCTGCTCGGGAACAATAGGTGAAGTGGTGCTGTGTAATCTTCAAGCTGGTGAGGCAGCTGCTTTTTACAATAGTGCATCTCTGTTCTCTCTCAGATAGGAATTGCAAAAAAGAGAGGCATAATATATTTCTGCCATTTTCTCATAGATGGGGCAGTGTCATTCGGAATTTCAAGATATGGCTGCCCCGACCCCAGAAGTTCATTCCATGAGAGTCCTCTGCTCTGGACACCGTCAAGCAGTGGCCCCAGCTCAGATTAATCTGAAGGACTTCATTCCTGAACCTTGTTAATGTGACCAAAGAGCTAGTGAGAGCCTCTTCCCATCACTGGGAAGTTCCTATCATTCAGATTCCTGCCTTCCAGAATTTAGCAACCAATGCAGGGTATCAGGGAAATGTGTCAGTGATTACAGAGCCTCATTACCAGTGCACAAGGTCATCTAACTTCATTTTCTTCTTCTTCCATCAAAGGCAAATGAGGCAGTACTCTTCCCAACCTGCATGCTGCCATTTTGCCCCTTGTCTTTGCCCAGAGCGATATAAGTTACAGTAAGAACCTGCAGAGTTATGAGATAGTAATATATAAACCACACTCAGATCCCTGAGTCCACACCTAAGAAAGAGACAGACAAATATTGGACCTACACTTGCTATTTAATCAGGCCTCAACAATTTCTCCATTCTATTTCCACATCACCAACCTACAACTTCAACAGTAAAACACTGCCAATTCATTTCTCCCTTTCTGAATTCAGGTCTTCTCTTAAATTTCTTTTTTTTTTTTTTAAGATTTATTTATTTATGCATACAAGCACTGGGGCACAGGCCAGAGGTGTGGGGGGGTGAGAGGATTCACCACAGAGAGC
>JAGFMF010011493.1:1461363-1481676 GCA_019455555.1 Galemys pyrenaicus | reverse complement strand
TTTCTTCACATGTCCCTCTGCTCCACGTGCCTCCTCCAGGTCTCCTTGCTGCTCTCCATCCTGCTTCCTTCTTCCTCCCTTCCTTCTGTCCTCTTCTCTGCAGAATCTTCCAACCTGCTCAGCTCCACCCACTTAAGGCGAAACCAAAATTCTAAAACTTCCCCCTTTCCTAGGGACAACCTTGTTACAATATATCCAAGATGCTAATGGGAATAACTCACTGCAGCTACACTATTACACTGCATAATAATGTATACACTACTGGTTGGCTGGGAGTCATATAAAGCAAAGCAGAACTGCATTCCTCTCCACTGAAGTTTCCTGAGAAGAAGTCTGAAAGTTTAAAGTGTTTCTTTCCAAAAAATAAACTGAAATAACCCTTCATTTATTTTAGAATCCTTTCAGATATCCTTGCAGATGGCTGCTGAAATCATCATGCCAACAAAATCTGTTTGGCTCTAAAAATTAAAATAAACCTACCAAATTATCTGCATTTCTGTGTAATAAAAATTTATTTTTTATTTCTATTAAACTTATTCTCAGTCTGCATTTTGTGAATTGAGCAACAGAAATAATTCCTTCAAGATCCATATACCCAAAAAAAAAAAAAAAATCCACATACCGTCATGTATTATTGCCTAATTCTGGAATGCCAAAATATAGTGTCATAAATGACACGTTCCCCTCTGCCTTTTCATGAATTCACATCTCTTCTCTTTACATGAGTCTCCTATGAAAAAAATCCAAAAGATGATAAATTAATTATCATTTATTGCTTAATGCTATTAAGAAATCCTAAAGGTGATCTTTCTTCCTCTCATGGATGCATTCCAGCCAGTCTCCATGACATCAGCTCGGTAACAAACAGATAACGCTCAAATTAAAAATACTTCCCTCCTGGCAAGATACCTGTGACCCAGGGTTGCCGCTCAGCAGGAGAACAGGGAAGTGGAAGGATGTGAGTCACTGCGTTCTCGCGGAGGTTTTAATTCAAAGTTGTTTTGAGAAGATTTAAAAGAAAATCTAGCCATGGACTCCCCACCCCCATATGACCATTTCTCAGACGGGAAATTAAATGTTTTCTTCAGTGTGGGAAACAGAATTGTGGAAGCCCCTCCAAAGGAGCCCGGTCTCTGCAGTCAACCTGCTGACCTCTTGGGCCTCGGCCGCAGCACCCGGCGCTTCCTGTGGGCTCTGCTTCCTCCTCGCGAAGGGGACATGGAGAAATGCAGCGGGGTGACTCCCCCTCTGTAATCCCATCTGCTGTCGCTGAGGGCGTGTGGTTTACTTTTTTTTTTTTTTTTTTGGGGGTTTACATTTTTTAAAGCATCTGTGCCTGGGCACTTAGGGTTGTACAAAGCAGTCTCAATGCTCCCAATGGCATAATTGCCGAGATCAGAGGCTCAGCATGTGCAGGGGAGCTTGAGAGGAATTTGTGTATGTAGCCACCGCGGTCCCCCAGGGAATTCTCTCTACTAAAGCCGGAGGGTGAAGTCTCCCTCTGGCGGCTGCTGAGGTGTGTTCACAAGAGAGAATGAATACCAGCGGAAATGCTCTCCATGGAGCGGTAGCAATGAAAAAAGATTCAAGAAAGCAGGGGGTTTATGCATATCTGGTAAACTATTAAATTCCCCTACATCGTCTAACAAGAAACAAGTGAAAAAAACAGCCATTCATTCTCCTCTGAACATGCATCCTCTTATTTCTATTCTGTTTTTTCATCAGCAATTAGAAGAAATTTCTATTTCTTCATCAGCAATCAAGACTACGTCCTTCCGGCGATTTCTCTTCTTCAGCTTCTCCATCTAGTTCAGCAGTGGTTGGTCCCATTCATTTGTCATTTATAATAGTTCTCATAACCTATGCCCCTAAGACATATCCAGTGTATAAACCAATATCACACCAATAAACATTATTTTAAAAATAGAAAATAAAATATTGCCCGTGTTTTCTGCTCTATAGGTCAATTCCGCCACCTGCAAACATACAACTGAACAATAAAATTATGTTTAAATCCAGGGCCCTAATAAAATATATTCTAATGCTCCTTAACCGCTGGTTCAGACACAACAACCTCTTACCAAGAATTCCAGTATGGCTACTGAAGTGTCATGCATCCAAGATGCAAATGGAAATAAGACTGAGCAAGACTCCCATTGACAGGGGTTCTGATATCTTGCAGGACAATTCCAAATCCCATCCCAAGGAGGAACTATTTCTGGACTTCTTTCTAATACTTGCATGTTCGTGGACCCGTCTTCCTTCCTGACCGTTCTTCTCCCTGAACAGCATTGTGAGCAGCCATGTCCATCTAGCTCCACACCTTCAGAAGCTCTGGCTTGATGCTGTCTTCATAGAACAAGGACACTTGCTGACGCTTGCTGCCCTTTTTCCTAGCAAGTATGTTTCCTCCTCCTGCTGAGCCCAGTTTCTCACTTGAACTCTTTTCTGGGATTGGGATTCCTTTTTCTCTGCCTCGTATTGCTGTCCAGGTGAGCTGCTTGGTGCCCAAGTGGTGGCAGGAGCGAGCCCCGACCTTTTCCTGCCTGTCTTTCCCCTGCTGATGACCTTCTCTGACTGTTAGCTGGTTCTAATCTAGCAGCTGTGTGTCCTTCCAGATCTGAGCCCTCTGCTGTCCACAGAGCTTTCTGAATCCTTCCAGTCACGCACTTTGCTGATACCAACTGCCTTGCTGAAAGCAGCTGCTTCTAAGACAGCACAAACAGGACCCAACACCCACCTCACTCCATTGGTTCTCAGTGCCCGGGACAGTTGGGGCAGGGTTCAGGAGTGCCCAGAGCCTGCGCATGAGGACGCCTGAAGGTTCCATCCTGGTGACCCACTGATGCTTCTTGGGAAATTTTCTGTCATTGTCACACAGGAAATATAAGAGGGGTGGCAATTTATGCGCTCCTGGCTTTGGCTTCTGGGTTAAGCTTTCCCAACCTTGTGCATTCCGGCACCACAATGCACACCCCTCTTTTACAATTCAAGACAGTCTCTGGATACGTATGTAGAGAGAATAATATAAATGTATACATGTCATCTCGGCCACATTTAAAATCTTGCAGAAACTCCATCTCTCTCAGGTACAACGCACCCCACGATTCCTGAGACTCTTGAGTTTATATAATTCTCTCTCTCTCTCTATGTCCACCTGTCAGATCCTGGTTGAGTTATCTCAGTTTGTCCTAAAGAAGCATATTCCTTTTTTTCCGGGGGCCCCAAATATACCAACACAGCGTCAGTCTATATACCCCAAGTCTAGATTACCCCTTGGATTCAACCCCCTGGACCGTCTCTGCAGCAAACGTTTCTCAACTTTGGTTCAAGTGGTCAACCACAAGTTCCCTAATAACTTCCACTCCCTCAGATCCTCACTGAATTAGCTGGCCTGGATTTATTTTCTTTCCATCTAGCACTGCTGTTTTGTTTTACTTTGTAGCATTGTCTTTCTCCTAATCACATATTTTGATTTCAACCTCTTCAGAAATCAGTGTCCCTACCAATTTGTGGAGAGGGTGCAATTTGCTTCAGGATGCCTAACTCAAAGCCCCTGCTCTACCTTCTCACCATTAGCCAAGGTGCCACACCTTGATATTACAGAACAATAACTGCCTTTCCTCCCTGGTGGCACAAGGGGTTAAGTCTCAGCACTATGAAGCTATCTACAACAACTGCATCATGAGTTCAATCCCCAGCCAGGGAGCTGACCCACATGGCGCCGCAGACCTCCCCTGTCCCTCCCACTGCTCCCCTCAGCAGTGTATTTCAGTAGATCTGCCTATTCTGCTCCCCACTCTGTCTCTGGTGACTCCTCTCATGCACCTCTGGCCTATACCCTAGTTCTTAGAGGCATAAATAAAATAAATCTTGAAAAAAAGAAAAATAATAACTGCCTTCACCTGGAGATCCAGGGGGTAACTTGCTTATTTCTCCTTCTTCATCTGGCATTTTGCTCCTTTGATAAGATCAGGCAGTTTGTACATCCAAAAAGCCATAATGGGTTTATATGAGCAGCTGCTGCAGGCAGTACTAACTGTGAATGCTGATAATCGGAATTCAAAGACAAAATGTGCCCCCTAGCAGTCTTCTCACCCAACATGCATTCCCTTTTGTCTTTTTCTAATAAACAAATGTAGAAAAATACTCCCATTTTAAATTCATGGGAACACTCTGACTTTAACTGTGAAATCACAGGATCCAGGTCCCGGAGTATAATCATAAACTAAGTTGCTCTAAATCAATTACCTGATCCTGAATTTCCTTTTTTTCTTTAATCATAGTCTACAGGAAGCTACACCCCGGATTTGATAGGCATCCATCTATGCAGTGATTGCCTTCATATTAAATCAGTTTTCTGATAACTTTCTCCCTGTGCATAACTAAATGTTTTGCATTTTTTTCAATATGCAGATTAACGTAAGGAAAAGAAAATCAAGTGATAGGAAACATTTTGCTCCTTGGTGTTAGCTGTGCATGGAAATATGATGGTTTTTACAGTGAGAAACACAGAGACATTAAAGAAAGAGTTGGAGAGTTTTAATAGTAACCTGGAGTGCTGGCTTTACACTGGCCTTGCTGCCAGCTTTCCCTAGTGGCACAATAGGTTAAACAACGCACTGTGAGCACTACGAAGCAAACCGTAGCCACCACGGCAGAGTGAGTTTGATCCCTGTCTCTGGCCCCCCCACCCCCCTCCAGGGGAACCACATGGTGTGGCAGACCTCTCCTGCCTCCCCCGTTGCTCCCCTCAGTTAATCTGTCTGTTCTGTTCCCCAATCTGGTGGATCCTCTCACCCACCCTCCACACCTCTGGCCTATACCCCAGTGCTTGTATGCATAAATAAATAAATCTTTAAAACAAACAAACCAAAAAAGATGAGATGTGTCTTGCAGCTCTAATTCCAGAATTAGGATCCTAGGGCCTATAGCTGCATCTTGCCAGGAAGAGTCAGCTTCATTTCCTAGGTCTGGAACTAGGGAAACTGGTTGGATTTTCAGGAATAAAGCTTCTTGATTTCCTAATGAAGGAGAAAAGTTAATAAAGTAGGTGGGTTAAAAAAATAATAATAATAATATAAAGTAGGTGGGTTAATGATAGTAATTCAGAGCTAATGTCCATCTCCCCACATGTATAACAGAACTCGGAAACAGGAATGCTTTTTAAAACTTCCAAGGGCTGAGTAGTTAGCAAACAGCTGCCATGTGCAGATCTTAGTTGAACTGTCATTTGGCTTGGCTTTGCAGAAACAGGGTTCACTTCCTAGGGCCCGAATCACTGCCAGTGTAAATAAAGGGGGAAAGGTATTGCGTGACCCTGGAAGAATTAATACTTCTCTCTTCCACTGTAAATTGAATTGAGGGTGGGCCACACTGTAAATTGTTACAAGATACTTTGGTGCCTGGTAAAAGAAAAAACTGCTAATTAAAATGATAAAATTGCATTTGAACTCTGGGGACCATAAGAACTTTACAATTGACTCTTATAATGGAATTTGGATGCCCATATACAACTATTAATGATTTAGAGGGGTGGGGGAGGTGGGAGGAGGTGGTGAGACTTCATTCCATTTTCTATTAACAATAGAAACATTTACCAAAAAATATGCACTCTGGAAATAATTACTTCTATCTGGTAAGAAGCACTTAACCTTTGGTCCGGAGCTGAATTAAATTACAGAGGCAGTTTGTAAGTGGCCAGGAATTTGTTTCCCTTGGTATTGATTTGATGACGTGTTAAAATAACTAGGAAATTTCTTAGTTTCCCTATTATTTTACATTTCGATGAACTAAAGAAAACAATGGTTTAAGCAAAAACAGAAAAATGTTGACCACGGGCATGTTATTTGCAGGATTTTCTCCTCTTCCTCTCTCATGTGAAATATTAAATGAACTACTTTTCCTCAACCCTTTTAAAAATACTGTTATATGGTAGAATTGTGGAGTTACTTAGGCCATTCTTTATTGTTTGACAATTGCAATATAAATATAAATACAAGCCAATAAATTTAAAGATAAAAGAAAAAGTTAACTTGCTCAAAACCATTCTGAGTAGATTTTTTTTCATTTAACTTTTTTTTTATTCGCCTTTCAACTGTAGAAATTATCTGACCCAGGTAATCAGGAGTGGACTTTACTGGTGCTTTTGAGGGTTCTTTGAAAATCAAACCTCACAAGTGACTTTGCCCTACACCACATTCATTTTGGTGCCTGGTGTTACTGTCCCTTTTTCCTAAGTCACATTTGCTGTTCTTCACATTACTTTTTTTTTTTAAAAAAAAAAAAGTAATTTTTTATTTATATATTTTTTAAAGATTTATTTATTTATGCACACAAGAGCTGGGGTACAGGCCAGAGTCCAGGGAGATGAGAGGATTCACCAGAGACAGAGTGGGGAGCAGAACAGGCAGATCCACTGAAACACACTGCTGAGGGGAGCAGCAGGCGAGGCAGGAGAGGTCTGCCATGCCATGTGGGTCCCCTCCCTGGCCGGCGGCAGGGATCGAACTCGTGCTGCAGTGGCTGCGGTTTGCTTCATAGTGCGTTGCTTAACCCACTGAGCCACCAGGGAGGCCCTTATTTATATATTTTTTAAAGATTTATTTATGCATACAAGTCCTAGGGTACAGGCCAAAGGTGCAAGGGTGAGAAGATTTACCAGAGACAGAGTGGGGAACAGAACAGGCAGATTTACTGATGTTACATTGCTGAGAGCAGCAGCAGATAAGATAGGAGAGGTCTGCTGTGCCATGTGGGTCACCTCCTTGACCCGGGATCGAACTCGCGCTGCAGTGGTAGTGGGCAGCTTCATAGTGCTGCGCCTTAACCCTTTGTGCCACCAGGGACGCCCCTGTTCTTCACATTATTTAGAAGCTAACCACATGAGTACACCTGAAACTTAAGGCTCAGTCTCAGTGAAAGTGGAATGAGTGGTACAACCTAATGCTGTTGCTGGTCGAGAAAAGCTGTAATGAATAGAAATTTGAAAGGAAAAATAATATGAATTCCCTAAGAATAGACATTATAAGGAAATTATTACGAAAAAGTACTAGAGGAAGAAACAAGTAAAGCAAAAAGATCAATCACTTCCTTTTCTCATTTCTTCTTAAGCCTCCCTTCTTCTTTAGTGTCCTTCTGTCTATAAGGTGCTCTGTCACTTCATCCATAACACACCATCAAAGGTCCCGGGACTGGAAGGGCATCCCAAGTCATTCGAAGGCCATGGCGCTTCAGAATCAAAGACCCAAGTTATTTTGGAATCCCCAGAGACTTTCCAGTAGTGAACCAAGGCCCAGGTAAATCTCTCCTTCCTTGGTGTTGCCCATTAAAGTCCGAACCAGCCCTCCAGAATCACTAATATTCTTAAAATATAGAAATTCTCAATAGTGCTAGGAATTTTACAGAAAAATTGGACAGTGTCTTGTCAGCATTTCACAAACTGTAATTCCAGGATTTCGTGTTCTAGAAACAACAAAAAAACACATATTTCACCTGTTAATACATTTATTAACATTTGCATCTGTAAACCTCTAAGCAAGTGACAATGCTTATTACCATGTTGAAAACTCTAAGAACCCTACTTAAAGCAACCTCTTTCATTCTAATCTTCTGAATTGCTTTAACCACAGTCTTTTATTTTCCTCAATATGTCTTATAGCTCTCAGAACTGGTCTTTCAAGGTATACGATTCGAGAAACATTTGACTGACAAATATGCCATGTTGGCACAGGTGTATTTGTGTGGGTCCAAATGCTAGAGACAGAAAATTTACCTTTATATCCATTTACCTGTGTTTAGGTTTGTTGAGGCAGGTAGAATTCTCAGCACGAGTTAGACTCCCATTGAAATGGTTGATTGTCTTCTGTTCTTAGTGATAATGTTTAGAGGAGGAAAATTATAGGTTCACTAAGATAGGATACATGATACGTGTTGTCTCATATATACGAGGACAGAGATTGTTTTTCAGACATTCAGGGTGTCACCAAAATTAAGACAGGACAACCTGACCTTAAATGATAGAAAATCTAAAATCATATTTCTGAAATCCATTAAAGGTCAAATGGAAAATTGAGCTTATTGGTCAGCTCGGTTTTAACTATGTTGATCTAGCTGTGAAAGGCTTTGTTGTGTGAAGATACCAATTATAATCTGAGGTTTGGGACCAGGTTTTTTTAATGTGAGCAGGGAAATAAATGAACTTAAAGTCTGCCAGGAACCATTGATCCTGCTTTGCAAATAACATAATAATAAACAAAGAATATTCTTGAAAGATTCCTTCTTAATTTCTTCTTAATTTAGTGAACATTTGTTAAGTTTGAAAAAATGTTGTGTTTAGAGGAGACAAAACAGGACTTTGATCTTAAAATCTTTTTGGAGAGACAGATAAATACATAAATATATCAGGTAACTCAGGAGACCAAGGGCTGAAGACCTGCTGGGTGTGAATGAGCTAAACCCCACGCTCTATAGCATTTCTGTTACCAAATCTGATTCTCATAAATACTCCTCCACAGTGGCATCACTAGTAATGGGCCTCGAGGGCTCTGGAGACCAGAGAAGAGGTTGGATGAATGACAACACAATCTCACATACCAAAGAGGTTTCTTCAAATGTTGGGGCAGAGATGCAGATACTGTCAGATTATTGCAGCCCATCGGAAATACATTCCTTAGCCTGCTTGTCACCAAAATAATCATAATAATGTAGGCCATTGTAGGACAAATTTTTGTTATTTTGGCCTTTCTTTTCTTTTCTCTTCTTTTTTTTTCTCGCAAACCTAGAATATAACACCTTAAATGGGAGAAAAGCAAATGGTCTCAACAGTGTCATTCTAGAGTTTGTTCTAAGACATGGGAGCCTGCATGAACAGGTGTTCCACATTTTCCTTTTAGTTTAGGACTTTTCACAAGTACCTTGATCTTTTCTTAGGTTGACAGCCTGCCCCGTGGGGTGCACTTCTTCAGTTTCTGAGGGTAACCGCTCCCTGCTTCCCTTTACAGAGTTGGATTTCTGCTGTATCGCACACCTCTGTCTGTTAAGTCACAAAGATTCTTTCATATCAATCAAGAAACTTACTTTTTAAAACATCTTTTTACTAAGTTTTTGTGCACATTCAAAATTTATTCTTTTTAATGAAATTTTATTGATTTAACACTGATTTACAATATATACAAATTGGAAAATACAACTTCACGTCTCCGTATGTGTCTACCTCTCTAGACTCGCCAAAAGTTCTAGTGCCATTCCCACTATTCCACAGACCCCTCCACACCTCCCACCCTCTCTCACCCCTTTCCTTCAGGAGCCACCATATTTTTCACAGAATCTAAGAACTATTTTTCTTCTGATATGTTAGTTCATTTGCTTTATTTATTGAATTAAAACATTTAGAATTGGGCCTCCCTGGTGGCGCAGTGGGTTAAGCAATGGACTGTGAAGCAAACCACAGCCACTGCAGCACGAGTTCGATCCCTGCTGCCGGCCCACATGGCACAGCAGACCTCTCCTGCTTCACCCGCTGCTGCCCTTGACGATGTGTTTCCGTCAGTCTGCCTGTTCTGCTCCCTGCTCTGTTTGGTGAATCCTCTCACCTCCCACCACTCTGGCCTGTACCCCAGTTCTTGTATGCATAAATAAATAAATCTTTAAAAAAATTTAGAATTGATCATCATTAACCACATACATATGATATGGGAAATAATGGTTTTACAATGTAGCTACATTTTTAATGATTCTGTGAGGCTTGGGCTAATCATACTCATTAGAGAACTGCCATTTGTTCAAACTTTCACTTTTAATATCATAGCTTGGCCATTTGTTTTCTTTTTTATTATTATTTACTTATACATACAAGAGCTGGGGTGTAGGCAGAATTGTGGGGGGGGAGCAGTGAGTTGAGAGGATTCACCAGAGACAGAGTGGGGAGCAGAACAGGCAGATTGACTGAAATACACTGCTGTGGGGAGCAGTGGGGGAGGCAGGAGAGGTCTGCTGCACCACGTGGGTCAGCTCCCTGACTAGGGATGGAACTCATGCTGCAGTGCCTGCAGATAGCTTCATAGTGCTGAGACTTAATTCCTTGCACCACCAGGGAGGCCCTTGGTCATTTCAATGACCATTTTCAAAAAGCACCATATATAATTCACTTCCTAGTATAACATTTGTTTTATTTATTTGTTTGTTTTCTGGCATTGAGTTCCCAGCTTTCTTATGAAAATATTATATAGCCCACTATGAGTCCTCTTTTTATACATATCTATACCATCAATACTTTCAGTGTTTCTGAGAGCACTTTAGCATTATGGTAACTCTTTTACAATTATTTGATTTTCTCAAAACTAAATAGATGTAGAGTTCACTTTTGAGGTGTATGTTCCAAATCAAGCACCCAAAGTTACTCATCCCCTCATGGGCAAATATCCATCCAAACAAGTTTGGCCCAAAGCAAGGCCACTGAGGTCGAAAAACTTGCCACAAGTCTAAGGCACCTTCTGACTGGGAACGGTATGAAAGGGGCAGGTGGGATCTGGCAAATTTGGAAGGAGTAAAATCAAAATACAAGTCAAAATAAAGGCTGCCATTGTCCACCTCCCCCATGGGTCTCTCACCCACGTCTCTCTCAAGTGTCTCTTTCTATGTCCTCAAAGTCTCTGATGCAAGTCCAAGGCTGAGAAGCAAGCAGGCCTTCCTCACACGTCTCTCTGTTCAAATACCTTCTGCAGGTCTTTTTGATAGTCCTCTTCAGCTTCCCTCCTTGCCTTTCAGCCCCACCCTTCCATGGGCGGGAAGGGAATCTAGAACCTCACCTTTCAGTGGCTATCACCCTGTTTAGACTATGAGACACTGAGAACTAGAGAAACACATCTGGCTCTTTTTCCCTTTACTTTCTCTTGTTTTTTTTTCCCCAGTTTTTTCTTTTTTAAGATTTTTTTTTATTTATTTATCATACAAAAGCTGGGGTACAGAGCCAGAGGCACGGGGGAGAGGGTGTGTGTGAGAGGATTCACCAGAGACAGAGCAGGGAGCAGAACAAGCGGATCCACTGAAACACACTGCTGAGGGGAGCAACGGGCCAGGCAGGAGAGGTCTGCTGCGCCGCATGGGTCACCTGGTTGGGGAAGCCCCACAGTGCTGCGCTCAACCCCATGAGTCACTAGACCTTCTTAGCAAGAAAGTAACACACCATGGAGTGAGGAAAACATGGTTATTATTTATCAGTTCTGCGAGCTGCTCAGCTATGCTAAATATTTTATTTCAAATACTTAGGGAGGAGAGGGGAGAATTATTTCTTCTTAAGTCATGTCACATATTAAACTGTGGTAACCAAAAGAAAAACCCAATAAAGGAATACTCTACGCTTACAGCTTTCTCTTTTAAACAGTCCTTAGACATTTTTCAAATCCTTGACTTTATCAGATAAGTTGGTAGACCACGCTACCTTCTCTTACTATTTTTTTTTAAAGATTTATTTATTTATGCACACAAGAGCTGGGGTACAGGCCAGAGTCCAGGGAGATGAGAGGATTCACCAGAGACAGAGTGGGGAGCAGAACAGGCAGATCCACTGAAACACACTGCTGAGGGGAGCAGCAGGCGAGGCAGGAGAGGTCTGCCATGCCATGTGGGTCCCCTCCCTGGCCGGCGGCAGGGATCGAACTCGTGCTGCAGTGGCTGTGATTTGCTTCATAGTGCGTTGCTTAACCCACTGCACCACCAGGGAGGCCCTCTTACTATTTTTTATTTGTTATATTAACTTGCCAGCTAATCATGCCCCGCTACATGATGGTATTAGTTTAAAGTATTGGTTGTATCAGAAATCGTGATTTTTCTGGTTTGATTGCCGCTGACCCTCTTTTTCTTTCATTCCATCAGAATATCAGAAATTTTTCTCCTGAAGAAAAAAACACTCTTGGTCCAGGCTCTGTCTAGTATCTCTCAGAGAAGATCTATCACTCCCCAGAAAAGGGTGCCCTGCACCCCTTATCTTCCTTCTTCAGCTTCTCATAGAAGTCTATAGTAAAATCTTGAATGAATTACATTTCCTGGTGAATGAGAAAGAGGAACCAATTCATGCAATGAACTGGGGATTTCCATTTCCAGAAAATAATTTTTATTTCCTTCCCATAATTTTTCAATAGTATGGCTACCAATGTTTGCCTTTTACAGCCTTATAAGTGTTTTCTGAGATAATTTAATACTCCTTAATTACTTGCGTAATGCCCCATTTCCTCCCTTTGATGTTAATCTTTTGTCTGATCCTCATTATTGCTGTTCATTTCTCATATAGGGAAACTGTGACTGTATTTCTAGCCACTTAAGTGCTTATTATTTTATCCTTGGTCTTTAGTTGGCCTCCAGAACTGAATGCATCACTTATTACTCCAAATGAGGATTTAAAAAAAAAAAAGTTTCTCTCTGAAAAGATTTGGAAGCTCTGTAGTCTAAATTTTTCTTCACAAAGTCTCAGAATAGGTATCCATAAAAATTATTTTTTATAAGGTTATATCAGAAGAATTCCTGTTTATATATCAATATTTTTAATTTAAGTTATATATTACAAAAGGAAATTAAATTGATCTCCCATGTTTATATATATATATAGCCTTTTCATATATATATGTATGTATATATATAGAGAGAGAGCCTTTCTGATCTGATTTTGACTAACATCTGTACCTTCATTGTATTTTCTAAGTATACTTTTTGTCAAAGTTGGAATGCCTCTACCCTGAGGACTACCTCAATCAAATAATACTCATAAATAATGAAGGATTTCCTAGGAGTTCCCTCATGTGATTACTCTTCCTAGGACCAAGTAAAAAGTCTTATGTTTACATTTATACCAGTCCACAAGGAGTTAGAATTCAAATTCTGCACTAAAAGAGACTTTGAGTTCATCTACAGTAGCACACCACTGAAGGCTAGGCATCAACAATCAAAATAGCAACAGTAGTGAAGTAACTTGTTAGAGAAAAATTAGGACACAAATCCAGACCTTGTAGAGATATGGAGAAGATTGGCCCCATCTTCTTTTTCTTATGTATCTACTTTGTTACATATCTAAAATGCATGTATCATCTGGCCTTGGACTTTAAATCTAGAGTTTTTCCCAAAAATATGGTGTCCTAGTAATAGAATATTCAATGGAAAAAAGTAACCATGAACCCAAGCAAGAAGAATCTTATTTATTCAGCATTGTCAATTTATGTTACTACTCTATATGCCATTCTTGGGGTAAAGAAATAATCATTTAATTAATTTATTTAGTTAGTTATTATCATCTGGCATATAAGGTAATGAGCGACCAGAATTCTTTGAAGAAGATGGTTATAAAAAATACCCCTAAATTTTAAAAATACCTTACATTGTCATTAGCTTTATGAGTATGTCTCCTTCTGTGGAACTGGAAGCATAGTTTTCTCCCTGAAGATCCTGAAAAGAAATTGTTTTCTATTGATACTCTGATACAAAGCAATATGAGAAATTTCTCTTAATTTCTAATTAACTTTTTTTTAAAAGATTTATTTATTTATGCATATAAGAGCTGGGGTACAGGCCAGAGGTGTGGGGGTGGGGGTGAGAGGATTCACCACAGAGAGTGAGGAGCAGAACAGGCAGATCAACTGAAGTACACTGCTGAGGGGAGCAGCGGGCAAGGCAGGAGAGGTCTGCCGCGCCATGTGGGTCCCCTCCCTGGCCAGCGGCACGGATCGAACTCATGCTGCAGTGGCTGCAGTTTGCTTCATAGTGCGTTGCTCAACCCACTGCGCCACCAGGGAGGCCCAATTTCTAATTAACTCTTGAAGACATCATTGTTTACCCTGAGAAACCAATCAGGAGAAAAAAAAAAACCATGAGAAAGCAGTGTTATTTTCAAGTCCTTTGAAACCTTTTGAAATTTCTCAAATAATGCCAACTCATAGCCCCTACCCTGTGACTAGAAATGGTGGTTGAGTTGAATCCTGGTCAGTTCCGTTTTATGCTGAAGACATTTGTGCCATAAGCTGAGGTGAACCAACCTTTCTTGTTTCATAGATAGCCTAGCCCATGTTTTTTCAAACCTCAGCAGGAACTTGTGATTCCAGACTCAGCTTTATTTCATTGGGATAAGGCCTTCTTAGCTTACTCTACTCATCTTTCTGTGAGGCTGTGGAAAATCATGGTAGAGTAAGGGCAACAAAGACCTCCATTCTTCCTACAACTGAGTGTGCAGTTGTTTGTGGAGAACCCTCAATTTTCAGTGACTAAGTTGACTAAGTTCTGGCAACAGAATAGAACTCTGTACTACCTTCTGTCCTCAGGCCTGTGAACATCATTGCCATCTTTCTAGAAAAGCCCTAGTAGAACCTACATAAGCCCTGAGGACAGAGTCCGCTTTGGTTGGTTTTGGTTTCCTTCACAAGTAGAGTGACATTTTGGTTTTATTTTACTCCTTTTCTGCCGTCACATCCACGTAGAGACAACAGTTGGGGATCTCCAACCAGTGTGCATGATATTTCTACAACTTCAACCAAGACATCCAGTGAGGGACTGCTGTGCTGTCTTCTTGGAAAATAGCTCCAACTTGATGTTATTCTCTTGAAAAGTAGCTCAGAATCTTAATAGAAGTCAGAAAATCATAATGCCACCTCATGCCCCCCTCAAATAGCCAAAGCAGTAAAAAGTTCACAGGCTTTATCTAGCAGCCAATAGAAGGTAACTCTGTACTGCGTGATCCACATGTGTCCTGCACTTGTCAAAGGTTGAGCACAGGCATGACAGCTGCAGGAATCGATGAAAGCCGAACCTCACCGTCATGGGCTCTCTCCTCATGGGTTGTTCAGTTGTTTTCCTAGTGGTCTGTGATTCCCAACGAGAAGTCAAGTGCCTCAGATCAGAGCTATGATTTTCAGGAAGTAAAATTTGATAAATGTATGATAATGTCGCACAAGCACTTTTTTTTTTAAAGATTTATTTATTTATGCATATAAGTACTGGGGTACAGGCCAGAGTTGTGGGGGGTGAGAGGATTCACCACAGACAGAGCAGGGATCAGAACAGGCAGATCAACAGAAGTACACTGCTGAGGGGAGCAGCGGGCACAGCAGGAGAGGTCTGCCGCGCCATGTGGGTCCCCTCCCTAGCCGGCAGCAGGGATCGAACTCGTGCTGCAGCGGCTGCCGTTTGCTTCATAGTGCGTTGCTTAACCCACTGCGCCACCAGGGAGGCCCCTGCACAAGCACTTTTAACCTTGTAGCGGCCTCATTCATTTTTAGGCTGGGAAGGCCCACTACTACAGAATTAGGAGGTAATGATAGAAGAATGAAGGTCAACAAGAGCTTTCTGTGAAAACACTCAAAGTCTTTTCTGAGAAGGAAATGAGAAACCAGCATTCCTTTGCAAAGACATGAGGGTCTCATTGATCAAGAACTCAATAATCATGACTTGAGTGTGGCCCTCGGGGGTGGTGTAGTTGTTCTTGGTCATGACCATCCTCTTTGAGCTGAGGATTGCCCCCAACCTGCAGAAAGGCAGGACACACACTACACCTTTGATGGATAGCAGAAATTAGAACTCACGCTTTCCTTTGCTGGACTTCTGATCCATATGTGGAACAGTCTCTAAGATAGTTGGAGCTGGAAAAAAATCATATTCTACATTTTTTATAAAAATTGAGAATGAAATTGAGTGGCATAGCAACCTGTCAGAACATTATAATGGTAATTTGGTCCTGTTTTGATTTCAGATCTTTGCTAGTTTTATTAGGAAAAAGGTTAAAATATATTCTATCCAAGTTTATAAAGTAAATATTCAATGTTGTAGGACCCACAAGAGTGATGACAGAGTATTACTCTACTCATCATGTCCACTGGGAAGACAGACAGATTTGGGACAATAGACAAATAGAAGGAAAACAGATTTCCTTGAAAACAAAAGCAGCTTAAGACTCCTTTCACCAGTTTATTTGGCATTAGGTGACACAAAAAAAAGAACTATTATATTAGATACAATGTGTTTTCCGCTATTAAAGGATTAAGTTTTAAGAACTATGAGATTGTATAGGAATGAAGGGGAAAGTGAGAGAAGACTTGGTGAAGTTACTGATGTGTGCTCTTAAAAATCTATGGGACTTCGGGCCTTCCTGATGGTGTAGGGAATAAGTCTCACCACTGCCTGGGTTGCATCCCCGGCCAGGGAGGGGACCCACATGGTGCAGCAGACCTCTCCTGTCTCACCCGCTGCTCCCCTCAGCAATGTATTTCAGTAGATCTGCCTGTTCTGCTCCCCACTCTGTCTCTGGTGAATTTTCTCATCCTCCCACCCTTGCCTACACCCCAGTTCTTGTATGCATAAATAAATAAAAATGAATCTTGAAAAAAAAAATAGACCGCGATAAAGAGGTAAATCCATAAACAGATTGAGCAGAAGGAAGTATTTTATTGGGGACAGGGAGGATCTAATTATTAGCCCAAGTGCCTCTCGAAATAACCAAGCCTCTACAAATCTGCCTTCCTAATATGGAATTTTAAAGGCATACCTTGCGTTTGGTTTGTTATGATTTGCAGTTTAGGAAGTCAAGAAAAATGTAGACTAGAGTTGTTCTTTACAACACATTTTCTTGAAAACAAAAGCAGGCTAAGGCTCCTTTTGCAAAAATTTGTCCAGTTTACTTGGCATTTGGTGACCTACACAGGACTCATTATTTTCCCTTCAACTTCTTTGCTATTTTTGACCATCCTCTTACAATCTTTTGTAATCACACTTTTAGTTAGACAGAGACATAGGTCTGTTCAATAGCAATTGTGATTACCATCTCTCTTGATGTGTTATCTTAAACCAAAATAAAGTGTCTTGGATTTAATATGAGAAGTAAAATATATTAAAAGCCAGATGACTCTTTTTGAAATGGAGACTTTATCTGGAATCAGAACCAATTATTCCTGTTATGAAAAGAGATAAACGTGGTGTAAAGGCAAGGTATGGCTTTTTAATTAAAACACATGTGCACTCAGTTAGCAAACCGGATATTAATTAGGCTACCACCTTTTACATCCAGTATTGAATTTCGACATTAATTATATTTGTACCATGTGAAAAGTGCTGAATAAAGAACCAAGAAAAGAAGTAAACTGTGTGACCTCTTTACCTCTGATCCAAGGAATTTGGAATGTAGGAAATATATTGCCTGGACATAAACCCAAACTGAGCTCAGAGATAAGCCAAGCTCTTCCACCTAGACCTGTGCAATCAGGGGGCCTCCCCAGTGGCACAAAAAGTTAAGTTGCAGCACTATGAAGCTATCGACAGCCACTGCAGCATGAGTTCAATCCCCACCAAGGGGGATGACCCACATATGATGCAGCAGACCTCTCCTGCCTCGCCCACTGCTCCCCTCAGCAGTGTATTTCAGTAGCTCCGCCTGTTCTGCTCCCCGCTCTGACTCTGGTGAATCCTCTCACCACCCACACCTCTGGCCTAAAAAAAAAATCTGTGCAATCACAAGAACATTACTTAACCACTCTGAACTTCAGTTTTCTTGCTGTCTTTGTCCATTTGGGCAACTATACAAAACATGAAGACTGAGTGGCCAATGAACAACAATTTTATTTCTCACACTTTGGAAGCAGAGATCTGAGATCTGCATACCATGTATGGTTAGCTTCTGTGCTAGTGAGGGCCTGCTCCCCAGTTCATCAACAGCCTCAAATGTAGTCTCACGTGGCAGAAAGGCCAAGGGAGCTCTCTCAGATCTCTCATATAAGGACACTAGTCCCCCCACCGCCTGGTACGCGGCAGTGCTCAGTGAATACAATGATGGGGATGATGGCAGTGGTGGACTTGCTGGCAGTGATTAAGTGGTAGTGGCGGTGTTGGGGTGGTAGCAGCAGTTCGGATCTTCCTCTTCTTCATACAGCAGTTCACGACTAGCTGTAGTTACTATACTATCTACTTACTGTGATCTCTATTTATGAGTAGCATATAAATAGGGATTTTCCATCAAGTGGTACTTTTTTTTTTTAAGATTTATTTGTTTATGCATACAAGAGCTGGGGTACAGGGCCCTCCCTGGTGGTGCAGTAGGTTAAGCAACACACTATGAAGCAAACCATAACCACTGCAGCATGAGTTCGATCCCTGCTGCCAGCTGGAAAGATGACCCACATGGTGCAGGCAGACCTCTCCTGCCTGGCCCACTGCTCCCTGGATTTCAGTCAGTCTGCTGTTCTGCTCCCTGCTCTGTCTGGTGGATTCTCTCACTGCCCCACACCTCTGGCCTGTACCCCAGTGCTTGTATGCATAAATAAATAAATCTTAAAAAAAAAAAAAGAGCTGGGGTATAAGCCAGAGGTGTGGGAAGTGAGAGGATTCACCAGAGACAGAGCAGGGAACAGAACAGGCAGATCTACGGAAACACACTGCTGAGGGCAGCAGCAGGCGAGGCAGGAGAGGCCTGCTGCGCCATGTGGGTCCCCTCCCTGGCTGGGGATCGAATTCACATTACTGTGCTTCACAGTAGGGCGCTCAACCCCGCTGCACCACCAGGAAGGCCCAAGTGGTACTTCTAAAGAACAACAGTGTAAGATAACCAGTGGAAGTACTGCTCTAATGGAATCCACCATCCACTGAGGGAAACAGAAATATAAATAATTATAATGTAGCATACTGAGGATCAAAACAGACATATGAAAGTGTTCAAGGAATATGGTAGAGTGGTGGATTTGTGCCTAAAGACAATTGGAAAGGCTTCACTATAAATTGCAGTGAGTTGAGCCCAAGGAGTGAAAAGAAATTGTTCACATAGAAAATTAGGGAAGGATTCAGGCCAAGAAGATAACACATGTAGAAGAGGCACAGACGTATGTGGTATGATGAGGAAAGAGTGACGACAAAGAATATGGTACATGCGGGAAGTGATGGAAGAAGACGTTGGGTCTCAAATGAAAATCACCTTAACCTTTATTCTTTTTTTAAAAGATTTATTTATTTATGCATACAAGAATGGGGGTACAGGCCAGAGGTGTGGGGGGTGAGAGGATTCACCAGAGACAGAGTGGGGAGCAGAACAGGCAGATTAACTGAAGTGCACTGCTGGGGGAGCAGCAGGGGAGGCGGGAGAGGCAGGAGACGTCTGCTGTGCCGTGTGGGTCACTTCCCTGGCCAGGGATTAAACTCGCGCTGCAGTGGCTGTGGATGCTTCATAGTATGTTGTTTAACCCCTTGCACCACCAGGGAGGCCCTTAACCTTTATTCATTAGGCAGCAAGGCCTATTACGTTTTCTTAGGTAGGAAGTAATGTGTATCTTAGAAAAGTTATACATGCAAAATAAAGAGGAAAAAGAATGAAGACAGAAAGATCCACTGGAATACAGGTAGATTCAGGGGAGAGGACCTAGGACTTGCCCCGGCATGAGGAGCAAGAGGAGAAAGTGAAGGAAGATAGTGAAGAAACAGGAGCTTCAGAAAAGGAGTGGGCTTGGAGTAGATACTTCCCAGCACCGCTGCATTTAGCCTGCCCTGATGTAGGAGGTGAACCTGCCATAATATTGATAAGCCACCGAAATTAAGCCAAAAAAATGAGAACACAATGACTTCAAAAGGAATACAGAATAAGAATTAGTACTTAGTTTCAGGTGATCTCAAAGTCTTATAGATTCCTTTGTGTTATTTCTTTTTTTTAATATTTTTTAAAGATTTATTTATTCACAGAAGAACTGGGGTATAGGCAGAGGTGTGGGGGATGAGAGGATTCCCCAGAGAAAAAGCAGAGAGCAGAGCAGACAGACAGACTAAAATACACTGCTGAAGGGAGCAACAGGGGAGACAGGAGAGGTCTGTCATGCCATGTGGGTCAGCTCCCTGGCCAGGGATCAAACTCATGCTGCAGTGACTATAATGCTTTAACCCCTTATGCCACCAGGGAGGCCCCTACTTAGTTCTTATTAATTTCTAAGGATAGTAAATGTAGAAGTCCATGAGCAAATTCTTTATTATTGTGTTGTTGTTGCTGCTGCTGCTGCTGCTGTTATTATTCCAGTTATATTGTGAAATAATTGACATGTCACTGTATGAGCTCAGGACTTAGAGCATAATGGTTTGATTTACGTACATTGTGAAATAATTACCACCTCAGGCTCAACTAGCATCCATCTTCAAAAACACAAATACTTGGTTGTCTCCAGCCTCTGGGGTGGTGAACAGAGTACCCCTGTTTGTGTTTAAATGTTTTGTTGAGGGCCTCCCTGGTGGCGCAGTGGGTTAAGCAACGCACTATGAAGCAAACCGCAACCACTGCAGCACGAGTTCGATCCCTGCCTCCGGCCAGGGAGGGGA
>JAGFMF010011493.1:1430598-1461313 GCA_019455555.1 Galemys pyrenaicus | reverse complement strand
GTTGATCTGCCTGTTCTGCTCCCCGCTTTCTGTGGTGAATCCTCTCACCCCCCCCCACACCTCCGGTCTGTACCCCAGTGCTTGTATGCATAAATAAATGTTTTGTTGATTGTACATTAAAATGGAGAAATAATGGTAATAACGTACTCCACTATAATACTGATTTTACTCTTGCAAATTTTTGATGATTTGTGTATCTCTCAAATCATCAGCTGAGTTGAATAAATGACATTTTTTGACCAATAAAAAAATCTGGGAAAATCTAGAGTCCTAAGAACTTATTTTTATTAGAAAAGAATCAGAATATTAAATTTCCCGAGCTGCTTACTGATGTCACAGTTCATATTTTTTCCTGAACAAAATATTACCTCATTGTAGATAATTTCAAAAACAAAAATAGGGCCTCCCTTGTGGCGCAGCGGGTTAAGCAACGCAATATGAAGCAAACCGTAGCCACTGCAGCACGCATTGGATCCCTGCCACCAACCGAGGAGGGGACACACATGACATAGCAGACCTCTCCTGCCTTGCCCACTGCTGCCCTCAGCAGTGTGTTTCAGTCAGTCTGCCTGTTCTGCTCCCCATGCTGTCTCTGGTGAATCCTCTCACCTCCTGCGACCCTGGCCTATACCCCAGCTCTTATATGCATAAATAAATAAATCTTTTTTAAAAATAATAATAATGTCAAATTCATAAATAATAAACTGTGGGGGGTCCTCCCTGGTGGCCCAAGGGGTTAAGTCACAGCACTATGAAGCTATTCATAGCCACAGCAACACGAGTTTGATCCCCAGCCGGGGAGGGGACCCACATGGCACAGCAGACCTCTCCTGCCCCACCCGCTGCTCCACTCAGCAATGTATTTCAGTCTATCTGCCCGTTCTTGTCCCCACTCTGTCTCTGGTGAATCCTTTTACCCTCCATACCTCTGGCCTGGACCCCAGTTCAAGAAAAAAAAAAAGCATTAACTGTGAAGGACTTTGTCGACAATTGGTATGATTTGGATTATAAGTGAAATTAGAAGCTATTTCTGGGTTTCGCAAATGGATCTTGGTTATTGAAGGATTACTCTTATTGCTTTTCTGGGAATGCACTGTATAGAAGTGAGGGTAAAAACACTTATGGTTATTTCTTTAATACAGACACTGAAAAATGGAAAACGGAATTACTTCGTTAAGACAGTGTTTGTTTACATTCTTTTACAGATTTTAGTCCATCAGCCATGCACAAGTATGTGTGGGAGAAAATATTTGCTTAGAAAGTTCGTTTTTTAGTAAGTTCAAGTTCAACATCTTTTTTTAGCTTTATGAAGATAACTTAGTTTCCATAACATGGTTATCATTTCTGCTCATCTACAGTCAAGTTGGAAAGCAAAAAATTGCCAATTCAAGAGTGAGAAAGAATCAAGAATTCCTCCTCTTACCTAACAAGCATTAACTGAGCACATGCTGTGCACCAGGCATTGGCTGTTCCCAAGAATACAGCAGCAGTAACACTGACCCAGGCTCTGCCCTGCTTTCAAAGGGAAGATAATCTGGGACTTTTTCTTTGAAATGTCTGTGTATGCAATTGCTTACCATGGTTACCAGTGCTAAAGAAAGGGGGAAAAGGGCCTCTCTAGCAGTGTAGCAGGTTGAGCGCAGCGCAGCACGGCAGACCTCTCCTGCCTGGCCCGCTGCTCCCCTCAGGAGCGTGTTTCTGTCGATCTGCCTGTTCTGCTCCCAGCTCTGTCTCTGGTGAATCCTCTCACTTCCCACGACTCTGGCCAGTACCCCAGTTCTTGTATGCATAAATAAATAAATAAATAAATAAATAAATAAATAAATAAATAAATAAATAAATAATCTTTTGAGAAAAAAGAAAGAAAGAAAAGAACAAGGTGAAAATGGGTATTAGGGTCCTAAGATAACCATGAAGTGTGTGCCCCGGGGACAATTGATTGTCTCTTCCTCAAGGAAATCTTCCTTTGATTCCATGTGAAGGAACAGCAATGGGAAGAGGACAAAGTTAACTAACTGAAAAAAACATAACAGAGCTAGAATCTAGAGACTGGGGCCCGGGGTGGAGAGGAAGTGGAAGGTATGAGTGACCCAATACAAAACAAGCCATAAACCCCAGAATAGGGCCTCCCTGGTGTCACAGTGAGTTAAGCAACAACACACTATGAAACAAACCGTAGCCACTACATCACCAGTCTGATCCCTGCCTCCAGCCAGGGAGGGGACCCACATGGCGCAGCAGACCTCTCCTGCCTCGCCCACTGCTCCCCTCAGCAGTGTGTTTCAGTCAGTCTACCTATTCTGCTCCCCACTCTGTCTCTGGTGGATCCTCTCACCACCCGCACCTCTGGCCTGTACCCCAGCTCTTGAATGCATAAATAAATAAATCTTAAAAAAAAAACAAAAAAGCAGAATATTGTCCACCATATAAACGAGTATGACAGTTCTGTAAAAAGAAAAAAAAAAACAGCAAACTGTCAAAAGCTTTCAGCCAAAGTTCAAACAGGTTAACCTTTCAGATGGTCATTAAAAAAAAAAAAAACAAAAGCCTAATTAATTGGCCTTCATCTCAATGAGCTTAGTTATGGGAAATTTAACACTAGATGATTTATCAACCAAGTATCAACCATTTCACTAATGTGACAGCTGTAAAATACCAATTTCAGGATATGGCTAATACAAGAATGTATAATCAGAATTGTTATTTACATTTAGAGACACTGGGATAGGAATTTACTTAAAATTTTCGCATAAGCATAACAGTGTCATACTTGATTGCACTTAGAAATTGTGCCCTGCATTTTTGCTTTGGGCTTAGAGAATGAGAGTCAACATTTCTGGAAATCATTTGCCAAATGAAAATGTAAGCCTCTTAGATGAATTGCTTTCTTCAGGGTGAATATTGCACTCATGTAAAGATTTAGCTGACAACTCACAAAAAAGTAATTTGGGGGATAAATGGAAGAAACAGCTGTTCAGGAAGTTATGAGTTGCCAGGTTTGCTTGGTATGCAGTGGAATTCCC
Organism: Galemys pyrenaicus; assembly: GCA_019455555.1. Lineage (NCBI taxonomy): Eukaryota > Metazoa > Chordata > Mammalia > Eulipotyphla > Talpidae > Galemys > Galemys pyrenaicus. Next base: position 1,458,290 of record JAGFMF010011493.1, on the reverse strand, counting down.
AGAAAGCCAGAGTGTGTCCTGCCAGCCCCATTCAGTTCCTTGATAATTACATGCCTTTTAAAATCTCATTAGAGGGTCCAATTTTCTAAGTCTCATCTCCTCTTGAAAAATAATATGTATTTCCAGGTTCCCACAGGATGTATAATTTTGCACCATTGTTTGTGGCTATTACCCTTATTTATCTCTCTAGCCTCCCACTTATTCCATTCTGTGTAAACCTCAATACAACTTGCATACATTTAAAAATGCCATTACAAGTTACACTTCAAAAGGCAAAAGTTGCTAAAAATGACCTCACCCTATCTTATTCCAAGAATAAGTTTTAGCTTTCTTAATAGTGCCTACTTTATTATCATCATATACACAAAATTTTAAAGATGCAGTGCAAACTAAGGAAAGTATTTAGAAGATTTGGAATCTTAAAACTGTGTTGTGTTAAAGATTGGAATTGGATGTATAGTGAATACTGATTTATGTTTAACAAACACGTATTATCACTATTTGTCAGTCAGTGTTCAAAAATGCTCTATAAATGTTAACATATCAAATATTACAAAGAACATTCTCATTCTGATTTTTAAAAAATTTAAGTTTGCCATAGCTTCTTAAACAGGATTTCCTGGTACAAAGTGCCAAACTAGTTCTGAAAAACAGATTAAAGATTCAGCATAGTGGAGTCAAATATTTGGCCAAAGTCATATGGGAAAGTATCTGGGAGATAAAACTTTCCCTCTACCCTTCCAAGTTATTTTACTGAAACCTGTAAATTGAACTGACATAAGATAGATTAGCAGGGCAAAGACAGATTCTTATTCATATATATGGGAGTTCTCATAAAAATATGATTTGGGGACAATTAGTATATCAGACTTAGGTACCAACTTAATAGAAGGGGAGGGAGAGAAAGCCACTTCCAAGTGACATTTAGTTAAGATCAACAGACTCTTAGGACAATAGATGAGAGTTATGACAGTTCTGTGGCATAGTCTGTTCAGATATGGTCACCTAAGTTTAAAAAAAGATATGGGAACATTTCTTCTCTCTGATACATCAATATTCCCTGGTTGCAGAAACTCCCAGGGAGTAAATTTATGACAACTGAGTTCCTTTGGAAAGCTCTGCTTGTAGGCAGGTAAAGGAGTTCAAGGGGAAGGGTGGGGAAGTCTATTCTAAATGCCTGGGCTCAGAATGACTTGATGTCAGGGTGGTGTATTCATTCAAGGAACAGGACTACAGGACTACCCTGAACCCCCCCACTCTTAGTGCTCACTCAGCTACTGTGCTAGCCCTGAGCGTGGAGCTCTGCCCTGGAATGGAACAAGGATGGACCCACTCGGGGTATGCCCTCTGACCTCCTGCTATGTTAGTCTGGAAGAGTCACAGGTGTCCTGAATGCCAGGTTAACCCTGGGGTCAGCCTCAGCAATAAGGCACTGGAGAAACCCCCTACCTGGAACATATCTTGTACTGGGAGGTATTAGTAATGTCTCAGGGGATGAATTTGACCAAGAATCTAACTTTCAACAGTACAGAATTTTTGTATCACCCCTCGTCTACCACAGTGGGAAACACACGTGATACGTATTCAACAACAAACACTTACAGAACCTTTACAACGTGCCTTACTTGTACCTGGCAGGGGAAACAGCATGATCACGAAGGTGGTTTCCCAGGGCAAGGCTCCCCCATTGAACTTCGGGAATGCTGACCTCTGCAATTTCACTAAATGTAGAAAACTCCACTGCATCATCTGCAGTAGTGGGGACTGTGTTTGTGCTGTCCCCGCTCCCCCCCAAAAAATAATCTTTACTAGGTACCAGAGAGATAGTAACTAGTAGAATCCTCATTTTGGCCATGGAAAAAACTGAAATATAGAAAATTTAGTAATTTTTCCAAGGCCAAAACCTTCGTAAGTGCTGTGGTCAATATTTGTGCATATTCAGTTTGGTTCCAAATTCAAGTTCATAAAAACACAGAGTGCTTAGCCTTCTTCTTGAGAAGTTTTGTTCTAACTCAGTAAAAACATAGCAAATGACTTTAAGAAATTCTTGTCAATATTGTATCTAAAAAGCAATTTGGGGGCCTCTCTGGTGGCCTAGGGGTTAAATCTCAGTGCTATCATCTCTATGGCCTGAGTTCAATCTTAGACCAGGGAGCTGACTCACATGGCACTGCAGACCTCAGTTTCACCTGCTGCTCCCCTTAACAGTAGTAGATCTACCTGTTCTTCTCCCCACTCTGTCTCTGATGAATCTTTTCACTCCCCCCACACCCCTCTGGCATACCCTAGTTCTTCTGTGCAAAAATTAAAAATAAATAAGAATTAGAAAATTATATATGAAAAAGTGATCTTGCTAATCATATCAACCTCCTGACTCATCCTAATTCAACAGATTCTTCAGATCTGGTCATTTCTTTTGCCCTAAGATGATACCCTAAGCAGAAGAACACTGTCCACATTAAACATAAGTGAGCCTGACCCTTGATTCATAGTTAAAGTTCCTTTATAGTCTACCTCTCAATACACATCTATCAGGCCTCCCTGGTGGTGCAGTGGGTTAAGCAATGCACTAAGAAGCAAACCGCAGCCACTGTAGCACAAGTTCCATCCCTGCCGCTGGCCAGGTAGGGGACCCACATGGCGCAGCAGACCTCTCCTGCCTGGCCCACTGCTCGCTCTGGTGAATCCTCTCACCTCCCACAACTCTGGCCTGTACCCAAGCTCTTGTATGCATGAATAAATAAATCTTTAAATAAAATACACATCTATCAATGCAAACCCCAGTGTTGGGCCTCCCTGGTGGCGCAGTGGGTTAAGCAACTACTATGAAGCAAACCACAGCCACTGCAGCACAAGTTCGAGCCCTGCCTCCGGCCAGGGAGGGGACCCACATGGCACAGCAGACCTCTCCGGCTGCGCCCACTGCTGCCCTCAGCAGTGTGTTTCAGTCCGCCTGCCTGTTCTGCTCCCCACTCTGTCTCTGGTGAATCCTCTCACCGCCCTGGACTCTAGCCTGTACCCCAGTTCTTGTATGCATAAATAAATAAATCTTTAAAAAAAAAAAAAAAACCCCAGTGTTTCCTGCTCAGTGGTTACTCTGCTTAGGGTTGATGACCCCAGTCAGCTTGGCACGGTATCTTCAGTAACCCCAGTCTGAAACTTTACACTTACTCTTAGAAATATCCATCCCAGAGAAATTTGTAATTGAGTTGCTGATAGTGAATAGACTCAGGCTCTCTCTGAAGCAGAGGTCCATTTAGAGAAGAGGTGGAAAACCCATTCAGAGAAGAGTGTAGATAGCTTCAAAAGTTCCTAGCTTATTAGACTAAAGGTATTTCAGTTTTAGGGTGTTCTCACTTTTCCCTTATAATTGGACTTGGTGCCTGCGTAGTTTCAGGGGGCTCAGTGACTCCCAAGTCTCCTCCAAGACCTCCAGCTCTGTTTCCATATTGACGTGCACTTACACATGACTAGGGAGGGTACTTGATCCTTTTGTGAACAGCACATTATACGCAACCAGAGAACAACCCATTTTTGTTGAACACATATTATCTGCCAGGCACCATGTTTCTCATAGATGCAAAGATAAATCAGGTATAATGTCCACTCTCAATTTTCCATCAGTTTCCAGGCTGAGTGAGCCATGACAGTACAAGAGCATTCAAAATACAAAGAAGTCAGGAGAGGTTTTACAGTAGATATTTTGAGCGGGTTCTGACAAACGGGAACGTGTGCCAGCAGCCCCTCCGGTACGTCCGGTGACCATTTATTATATATATTAAAAATTAACAGATTAGAATCTGCTTGATTTCTTTTAAGGCCGACTTGAAAATCTCAGGAGATACTACTGAGGGGAAAGAAGGAAAATTCTGTATCTTAAAATTTCATCCATACCTTTTCAGGTGAGTTCTAACATTTGAAGATTAAAATTGTAGGCCCCATATTAAGGCTAGAAGCTGCATCCTGGCACAACATGAATTGGATGCTTCGGGCTTTGTGTGTTATGGTGCAAAGCAGCATGCAAACGCCAGGGGGCAATGCAGTTCCACTGAAAAATCAGAGGACGTGTTCTCTAGGTGTCTTTTTGATTAAAAATAGGCACCGCATCCTGTTGCAAAGGTGTAATTCTTAACAGAGTTCTGCTAAGGAAGAAAAGGTGTACAAATCCTCTCTTTGAAAGCTTCCCAACTCGCACTCATAATTGCACCTGAACACAGATGAATATTTTGCAATATTATCTGCAAATGTATTGCTTTTCGTCTTCTCTCAAGATAATTAATTGCCTGATCGTTCCAGTTCTTTGCCTAAGGAATGGTTAGTTATTCTAACCAACCCGCAGTTAGGCTGAACCATTACCGGGCACTCTGTTGCGTCCTCCGCCCAACCGTCCTCTCTCCCTCCCTTCCCTCCCATTCAGGGCATCCAGCTGCCTCTTTGGCTGGAGCTGCGACTCCTTTTAAGGTAATTCCAGTCCCGGCCTGTTTTTTGTTTCCAACTCAGCAGCCGCCAGGTGTTTGCCCTCCCTTAACCCCCAAGGATGAGAGATCAAAGGTGTGCCTACATCTGCCTCCTGCCCAAAGCTTTAATCTGCTACATGTTCAAAAGGGCCAAGTGCGGTATTGTACAAGTGGGGAGGGAGGGCAAGAAAAGTGGAGATGGGCAAAGTCCTAGAATATGTGAACTCCCGAAAATGATGTGGAATAAGCCTGTGTACACAGTAGCCTGCCATTCTAGGAGTGTTTTCGTTTCAAAATAGAAAGACTATTACGGGTAATAGCGTCCTTTCTTGCATTGGAGCCTCAACTAAACTACCATTTCATGAAACACTACACGCGGGACCCATCTGTAAACTACTTTGAAAGAACTATACGATGGCTAAGAAAATACTTTTTAAGTTATGAAACGGAAATGATTAGGCCATTTATAAAGACATGGCTAATTTTCACTTACAGCAAAAAAAAACAAAAACAACTAAAGGCTAAAAGAGTGCAGAAAACTTTAAGAAAGACTATTTCCAATGAATCATCTATTTTCTACATTCACGGGTCTAAATAAGAAGGGAAATGCATTTTTAAATAATATAATGCAATTAGAAAATAACAAAACTATTCTGGGAACTGGTTCCAGAAGATATGGAATCTTCACCTAAACATCAGCGTTCATGTGCCAGTATTTCTTTCCTCCAGATTTAGATGAAGAGGTAAGGTAAAAAGTTCACAGTCTAATAAGAAATTACTTCTAAACCTAAATTTAGAAGAAACTTAAATAATCTGAACCCCCACCACGTTCTTCAGCTTCTCAGTTAAGCTGCCTGATTTTCACCAAAGACAGACGTGTGAATGGGCACTGAATGTTTTCTCTGTACTCCAGAGCCCCCACAGGCCCAGAAGTAATCTTCCACTTTCTCTCCCTGCACAGAGCTACCAAAGGAACTTAGGCACCATTGGTCACACACAGCAACTATGTTTTCACAGACAATAGCAAAGCAGGATTAGTGGTCATATTGTAAGTCTTTCCCCAACTGCAATGGATTTGAATCCAAATGTCCACAGTGAGAGAGAGGAGAATAGTGGTACGGTGAGGAGGGAACAGTTATCAGCTGCGTCAAATATTTCATTCATGTACTTAACAAATATTTATTCAGCACTTCCTATGTCCAGACGCATTGCTGGACTCTGGGAATTCAGTGATGATCAAAGAGCTTTGCTCGTTCTCTGTTCTCTTACCATCCCGAGGTAGAGACTGGCATTAATGAAATAATTAAGAGATAATTACTCTGGAGGAAACAAATACAGCTCTTGGGGAGTAAATCCTCAAAAGCTAAGGATCAACAAGGAAAAGAAATAAGAATAATAATAATAATAACAAAAAAGAAACAAAAACCAAAGTGAAAAGACAAGGACAAACTGGGGACACTTGGTGGGGAGGGAAGAGGGGAAGGGTGGAGGGCAGACGGGAGCACGGGGGACTGAGGTGATGGTGCACTGGTGATATGGTGATGGGGAATACATGGGAATTACAATTGATGTCAAATATATGTAACTTAAAAAAAAATCATATTAAATAAATAAATAAAAAGCTGAGGATCAAGAAGGGTGAGAGAAGTCATGTGGCTACAAGGTTTCTTCCATGACATCTCAGGCTCCCAGAGAGCGTGTCTGAGAGAGGAAGCCTTCAGCTGTGAGGCAGAGCGTCACTCTCTCCATATTCCGTGGGTCATAGCCGTGGAGCCCCTGTGGCTCAAGGAGAATGGCAGAGATACCAGCTCTCAATAGGGACAGTTTCTAATACTTTGTGACCATCTTTAGTCAGTAATGGTTCCTTCTCTGGACACAAATTATCTATATTACTATGTAAGGCAGAATTCACTCACTCCAAAAAAATCTCGCTCATTCTGGCATTGAGCTCAAGGCTGATGTTCAGGTTATCATGTAAATAAGGTTCAGGCCTCCCTGGTGGCACAGGAGTTAAAGTCTTAGCGCTGTAAAGCTATTGCCAGCCACTGCAACATGAGTTCGATCCCCAGCCAGAGAGCTAACCAACATATGGCACTGCAGACCTCTCCTGTTTCACCCATTGCTCCCCCTAGCAGTGGATTTCAGTAGATCTGCCTGTTCTGCTCCCCACTCTGTCTCTGGTGAATCCTTCACCCCCTGTACTTCTGGCCTACACCCCAGCTCTTACATGCATAAATAAATAAAATAAATCTTTAATAATAATAATAGTAATAATAGTAAATAAGTTTCAAATGCCAAGGAAATATTGTTCTCTATTACAATTTCTGTTAATATGAAGACCTGTAGACTAAAATGAAAAGGTCTCGGCATACCACACACCTAGCATATAGTGAGGATAAAGATAAAGTGAATGCAATTCAAAGAGTAGAGGAAGAGGCACATAGCAATCACTGGTATGTAGCAGTTCTGAAGTAGACACATTTCTGGTTCCTTGATGTAAGGGGCCCAGCCCTAGTCCCTGGGAATGATTCTCTGCAGCTCTGTCTCCACCATCCAAACTCTTGTTGCACCTTCTGAATTATCCCATTTAAATATCTCAGTCATATTGGAAGGCCACAGCAAAATGCCATAGAATGAATGACTTAAATAATAGATATTTATTATGCGCAATTCTTTTTTAAAAAGATTTATTTATTTATTTATGCATACAAGAGCAGAGGTGTAGGCCAGAGGTGCAGGCAGTGAGAGGATTCACCAGAGACAGAGTGGGGAGCAGAACAGGCAGATCTACTGAAACACACTGCTGAGGGGAGCAGCGGGCGAGCCAGGAGAGGTCTGCTGCACCATGTGGGTCAGCTCCCTGGCCAGGGATGGAGCTCGTGCTTCAGTGGCAAATGATAGCTTCATAGTGCTGAGACTTAACCCCCTGTACTACCAGGGAGGCCCTATTATTCACCATTCTGAAAGTTAGAAGTCTATAATCAAGATACCACCATGACAGTTCCTGCTGAGAACTCTCCTGTCTTGCACATGACCGCCTTCTTCTGTATGCTCCCGTGATCCTGCTCAGTGCATGTGTAGAGAGAAGAGTGCTATCTCTCTCTTCCTCTCTTACAAAGGCATTAATTGCATCATGAGAATCCCACCCACATACTCTCATCTAAGACAAAGCCCCCATCTCTAAGTACCCATCATATTAGAGGTTAATGAGGGCTTCAGTACATAACATTGGAGGTGGGGAACCCAATTCAGTTCAAAGACACATGAGAAATGTCATTATAACTAAATAATCTTCTCAGCCTATTACCTTTGAAGTGCCTCTGTGCCGTTTTTGTCCAAGCCGATGATGTGTACAGCAATACACTTCTCTTGAAATCTTTGTAAGCTTCCTAAGAATCTTACTACACTGCACTCAATTACATGAAACATACCTCCATATTCTTTCCAAGACAAGCCTTGTTAATTCTAGCCTCAGAGTCAGTGTGTTGTGGGACAGCATCCTTATGATTCATGGAAGCATTTTTTCTTTTTCTTCTGTACAATTAAATCTTTCTAAAATCACAAAAATGGTTCTTAGAATCACATCCTTGAAATGATCCTCACCCTCAATCAGCTTCTTACTTTGAAAGACTTTTGCCTTTGAAAAGGCTAGGAATGTGAATCCCTTCTGTCTCTTTTAAGTCCACAAGTACTAACTCTTTATCTCCTCTAGATTTTGTTTGAAAACTGAATGACTCTTTTTTCAAACTCATCTTCAGTTATGCTTTATCATATGCAACTATTTTTAAAAGCCAACTGGCACTTTAAACATTCTGCCACAAAATGTCCTTACAAAAATCTTTGACTTCACTGGGTATATTTTCTGTTTCTCATGTTACTATAAGTGAGAATGCGTCAAAAATGCTGTCATTATTTTGAAAGAGTTTCCTTTTCTCCAGTCTCCAAGGACAGTTTTTTTCCCTGTTCTCCAGGTTTTATCAACAGTTTCCTCAAGGTCTTCTGGTCTTCTCCCTCTGCCTACACTAAAGCCTAAACCAGTTGATGTTATCAATTGTCTACACATGACCTCTCTATCAGAACTACCTCAGGACTCTAACCTACTTTCTCAGGGTTCCCAGAGGAATGTTCTCAGAGTTACAAAGGAGAAGCTGGCTGTCCTATAAGGACTGGGTACAGACACTTGGGAAGCATCATTTCCTCTGTACTTTAAAGGTCCAAGTACTAGGAGATGTATGGAAGAATGTATGGTCATTTTTATTCTGCTGTGCGTGACATTCTGAATGATTTGCAAATCATGTTAAGGCTTTTGAGTTTTCAATGAAGAATAATGAAAAGTCATTTAAGAATTTTAAAGAGGTGAAAGATATCACATAATTAAATTTGCCCTTTGTTAAGAACACTCCAGCTGCAGTATGAGAATGTATTAGAAGGAGGATATTAAAAAGTGAAAGGTTCTTTTTCTAGTTTCTCTTTCCCTATGTGATCTTATCCTATAGATTCATGTCAGTATTGCTATATTCATTCCACATGTCAATATTCACTAACCTCCATGAAGACCAACCTCTGAGTAGAAATAGACAGTAGCAAATGTCATGAAATCTCAGGTCTCTACTCAATCATATTCACAATTAAGATAACATATTCAAATTACATTTGCTGAGATAGAGACAAATCTTCTTTTAGGACACTTGAAAACACTTGGGAATGATACCTCTTTCATCCAATAAAAATACATTGAGTATTTATGCCAGACACCTGTCCTGGCCAAGGGCGTTCTAAGAGCAAGCAAGCTAGAGAGACCGGCTCTCATTCTTTTCACATTTCAGTAAGGATAACAGGTCAAAACCAGGAGCCAAATAGTAAATAAATGAGATCATTTCAAGTAGTAGTAATTGCTATTTTAAAAAGTGGGTGAGCTAGTTATTATGGGGGCTGCTCTGAAGACAGTCAGGCTTTGTTTAATGTTCATGGCCATGAGCCATACCAGATGGCCGAGGTGTGTGCAGGCCGTGCCATATAGGTTGTATACTTATATCCATGACACTTGCACAATGACCAAAGCACTTAACACATTTCTCAGAATGTATTCCCTTTGCTAGATGATTCATGACGGTACAGGAATCAAGGACTCTCTCTCTGAGGAAATGACATTTTAAGTAAAATCTGAATGAGAGAAATAGTTGACTGGAGGAAGATACAGCAGGTTGAGAGAGCATTCAGGCTAGAGGAAACAGCAAGTGTCCTAAGAAGCAGGCATAAAAACGTTAGCATCGCAGGGCCTCCCTGGTGGCGCAGTGGGTTAAGCAACGCACTATGAAGCAAACTGCAGCTACTGCAGCACAAGTTCGATCCCTGCAGCGCAAGTTCGATCCCTGCAGCACAAGTTCGATCCCTGCCTCCGGCCAGGGAGGTGACCCACATGGCGCAGCAGACCTCTCCTGCCTTGCCCGCTGCCTGTTCTGTTCCCAACTTTGTCTCTCACCCCCCACTGTACCCCAGTTCTTGTATGCATAAATGAATGTCTTTTTAAAAAAATTAGCATCACAAAACACAGAGAAAACCAAAGTGACCTAAGTATCTTGAATGAGAAAATCAACTCAGATAAAGTTGAAAAAATAGAGAAATATACAGAGATATATATTATATAGGACCTTGTAATCCAGGGGTAAACTTTTATCAGTATTTCAAAAAGAGATGTTATTGGGAGGGTTATATACATTAGCAGGAATTATTTTAACCTGATCCATTTTCCTAAGAATTAGTTTAGTTCAATTTAAATTAATCATTAAGAAAAGGAAACACATGTATAATAATATTGAAATTGGAGGACTGCTGCAGAAAGCATACCTAGGTAGTGATTGCCTCTGACTTTCAAGAAGACAGTGGATGTAGTCAGTGGGAATCATCTAGAAGATTAGGAATTTTGCTACCTTAAAGTTGAGTTGAGGGGCGTGCCTGGTGGTGCAGTGGGTTAAGCAAGGCACTATGAAGCAAACCACAGCCACTGCAGCATGAGTTCGAACCCTGCTGCCGACCAGGGAGGGGACCCACATGGTCCGGCAGACCTCTCCTACTGTGCCCGCTGCTCCCCTCAGCAGTGTACTTCAGTCAATCTGCCTGTTCTGCTCCCTGCTCTGTCTGGTGAATCCTCTCACGCCCCCTACACCTCTGGCCTGTACCCCAGTGCTTGTATGCATAAATAAATAAATTTTTTTTAAAAATGTTGAGTTGAGGGAAGAACAATTGCTTTTTTCCCCATTCTCTTTATTTTCTATTTTATTGCCAAATATTTCAGTAGATAATGAAAAATTAAATGGGTATGGAAAGTGGTAGAATTCATCGTGTGTATATATACATATATGTATGTGCTATGGCTTACTCTGAATTCCAGGCAATGTCAATGTCAGCCACTCACCAGATAATGTCTATTGTATGTCCAGAAGTCAGCAGTACTATGTGTAGCTTTTCAACATCAACCACTTCTCAAATATTTAATTTTTTTAAAAATATCACATGTTGGGGCCCCCCTAGTGGTGCAGTGGGTTAAGCAACACACTATGAAGCAAACCACAGCCACTGCAGCACAAGTTCAATCACTGCCGCCCGCCAGGGAGAGGACTCACTTGGCGCAGCAGACCTCTCCTGCCTTGCCTGCTGCTTCCCTCAGCAGTGTGTTTCAGTCCATCTGCCTGTTCTGCTCCCCACTCTGTCTCTGGTGAATCCCTCACCCCCTCCCCCACACCTTGGCCTATACTCCAGTTCTTGTATGCATAAATAAATCTTTTTTTAAAAATAAAATATCACATTTTAAGATAAGAGAAATATTCCCCCCTCACTCTATAAATTGTTGTATAATGTTATTACTAGATATCTATCTAGATTTAGCTAATTCTAAATGTTCAGTTCTTTTGCAACATAATGACCTAGACTATAATATAAGGGAAAGCTTGACCTGGGAGTTCAAAAACTTAAGAGAATGTCATAGGATCTAATGCTTTTATTAATAATAATGTTTATAATTAGAGTTCTAAAATATGACTTTTGTTTCTTAGTGTACCTTCTTTTCTTTGACTTTTTTTTTTTAACTGGGCTCCTACCCACCACTCCCCACACCTCCCAGAAGAATTTACTTAGATGTTCTTGTTTTACTTGCACAGACCGTTTTATCGCACTGATTAAAGCTCGTTGTCCTTTCATTTGAATGGCAGTTGCAGACACAATGATTATACACAACAATAAATATGAATGAAAAAAAATCAATAGTATGACCTGGTTACCAGTGTAAATATTCTACAGTTTAAAAAAGACGGGATCACTGCTTAGTAAGTCAATGACTCATCTTCTTGGCGTTGTTGCCTGAGCAAAAGAATGCCAAACCCACCTAAGTTGTGTTCCTAGTTGACTGTCATGGACTGTTATTTCCAAGGTGATCTATGTACAGAATACATTAGCATACGACAGGTTTAAGAGGTTTTGAAATTACTGGTAAAATAATTGTGACTGCTAAGCACACTTTTATTTGACTTGTTTAATTAAACTATAACCTCTTTTGTGCCCATCTCAGCAAGTATTCTGAAGGTCAAGGTTTTCTTTCCTGGACCTGTAGAAAGAAACGCCAGTTATGACAATACTGAGCTAGCCCTGCTTCACAGTAGGTTGACGGAGTCAAGTGTGACATTTTAGGACTCGGGGGAGACCATTATGAAAGACAAACATGATTACAGGTTAAAGGCCACAGACTTGCAATGAAATATATTAAAAACAAAGATTATAAATACTTAAAATGATTTACCTTACAACATTTTACTATATTTCACGATCCATGTTCTTGAGGTTACTTACACCTGCTGTACTTGGGTAGTGCAAATACTGTAACAGAGTCATACCCCCCCAAAAAAAAGTTCCAAAATCCCGGTTCCACCCTAAATAAGTAAAACTAAGCAAATAAAAAAAATTCTACAAAAAAGAGAACATAAGGAAGGAAAAAAAAAAAGCAAAATAAAAAAGCAAGGAGACCTGGAGGAGGCACGTGGAGCAGAGGGACATATAAAAAAACTACACTTACTTTTTAATCTTAAACTAATTAAAACAAATATAAATAAAAAAAACCATAAAAAAATTAACAGTAACAACTTTCATCTTAATTTTAATTTTACTCTTTTCCTCCCAAATTTATCTAACTCTTTCTAACCCTTTTCTATAAATCTCTACTAAAAAGTCCTTTAAACATAGAGCAGACTTTTGGGCCTTACTTCAAGCTAATCCTATTTAACTAAACTTTTACCCTCAAAAAAATAAATAACTTCAAATACTTCACTTAATAACTATACCCTTTATCCTTTCTATATTATACCCTAATTATATTAAAATTCCTTTCCATTAACAATTTTATATATTTATCTTAATGCAACAAATAACAAAACCCATTCAAAAAAAACAAGCTTAAAAATTCTAAAATACTCCTCTCCCTGCCCTGTAACAATACTACACGAGTGTTGCTCTGGCCCATTTATCCCAATTCTGTGCTCAGTGACATCAAGCTGGTCACTTGAAATAGGCCTGGTAGGAGTTTTGTTTTTTTTTATTTTTCTTTATAAGATTTATTTATGCATACAAGAGTTGGAGTACAAGCCAGAGTCGCGGGAGGTGAGAGGAATCACCAGACAGAGTGGGGAGCAGAACAGGCAGACAGACCGAGGAGCAGTGGGCGAGGCAGGAGAGGTCTGCCTCACCATGTGGGTCCCCTCCCTGGCCGGCAGCAGGGATCGAACTCGTGCTGTAGTGGCTGCAGTTTGCTTCATAACCCTGGTAGGAGTTTTAATTGTGTTAAAGAGCTTTCACTCGAATTGAAATAATTACAGGAAGGTGAAATTAAGTTAACAATAGATTCTATAAAAGATATAAGATGTAATGATGAAAAAACACACTAGAAAACAACAGACTAAGACACAACTCAATGAATGACTCTGTCAAATCATGATTGAAGTGCTACCTATGAATACAAGAGTTTGGCTAACATCAACAAAAGTATTGAGGAAGAATCAACGACGACGGGGCCTCCCTTGTGGCGCAGTGGGTTAAGCACCACACTATGAAGCAAATCGCAGTCACTGCAGCACAAGTTCGATCCCTGCTGTCACAGGGAGGTGACCCAAAAGGCGCGACAGACCTCTCCTGCCTCACCTGCTGCTCCCCTCAGCAGTGTGTTTCAGACAATCTGCCTGTTCTGTTCCCCACTCTGTCTCTGGTGAATCCTCTCACACATACCCCCCACCCCACCTCTGGCCTGTGCCCCAACTCTTGTATGCATAAGTAAATAAATCTTTTTTTTTTAAATGTATTTGAAAAAAAAAAAAAGAATCAGTTGACCATATGAAAATTAGAATAAAAAGTGCTGACTGTATTGTTTGTATATTGTATACTACACATCCTTTCTATCAGTAAAGCATATAATAAACATATACTACACATGCATCTTTTTCCCCTGCAGAGTCCCTTGTTGACACTGACCAGACAATACTGGTTCTGTGGGAAAGATGAAATTCAGTAGGTAACCTTAACGGCTTTCTCCGGAAGTCACAAGGAGAGCAAGTTTGTCTCCTGGTGAACAAAATCTGTTCAGATCAGTATATATTCATGCTGAATTCAATTGGGATTGTCAGCAATGAAAAGGATTTTGTTTCCATTTTAAATCTGAAACTCTTCCAGCTTGAAAGGAAAACAGAATTTCAGTCAAATGAAACTGTAGACATTTTTGCTCAATCTAAAGTATCACAGCTAGCACACAGAATTCGAGGCCCATTATTTATTTATAACTAGGATTTACCCAAAAATACTTCCTAAAATCAAATTATCACAGCATGTCTAATTCACCTTAGGTTAATGTTTTCACCTTTAAATTCACTGAAAAGGTGCATGAATACCCAGGCTGGGGTAAAAGATCAGGTTCCTCCATGAACAAATTGATATCCTTGGGTTGCCCTTTCACTGTCTGACCAGAAGTCAAACACTGAAACAGCCAATCAGAAAAGTCCTCTGATCCAAAGCCCCTACAGAAGAAGATGCCAGCTCACACATAGTTTAACCACCTGTTACATATTTCATCAGAAACCTTCTCCCAACAAATATCAAATAATCTCTAGACCTGGTATGAAACAGGAAGTAGTGTCCTGTGGGTGAGGTTCTGTCAATCCATAATCCAGCACAATTTCTATGGTTACTCAGACTTGGCCTTTGTTTCATCCCAAACATCCTTTGATCCTTATTTAGTGAAAACTCTCCCAAATGATTCTTGTGAGGAAATGAAGACATCCAGGAGGTCTGAAAATTACACTCCGAGGCCTAGAAATTAGAAAACTCTAATCATAGGACTGACCATTATTTCATTTTTGAAGTTGATTTTTTTGTTGTTAGATTCTCAAAATGCCAGCTCTGAAGCATGTGTATGTTATAAGAAGTCTGGAAAAGGTAATCTGGGTCCATTATATAACTGCCACTTTTTGTTTTTATTCAAGGTGTCATAAAACTGAGTTCTGCAGTTGAAGGTACGTTTTTTACAACCACAAAGTCAATACTGTTTTTGCTTAAAGGTTGCATAGCGCGGCTTTGTAGCTAAAAAGCTTCTGTGGCAGTGGTGTTTGATGCCATGTTCTAATTGCCAGCTATCACCATTCCATCTGTGTTTCTCCTCATTCTGGTCATTTTCTGCCATGAGTCTCTCAACCCTCCGTAAGTGGCCTTAACACTGACCCCAGAGGGCAGCATTCAAGAGAGTGCATAAGGCCATGTATCTATTCCCTGATGTGACTGGCTCAGACCCAGTGTTCACTGGAATGCTTCTTGTCCTCCAGCAGCCTGATTTGAGGTTGGACATTGAGAATTTTCAGGAACCTTTGCTCCCCATCCTTTTAGTAGGTCCTTCTCTGGAGTGTTTGGTCCCTTAGCCCAATGAAGCAAGCATGTTCACCCAGGAAATATGTAGGCATGGAGTCCATAAAGCCTCCTGATGAGAAAATTAAGTGGTAAGGCACTAGCCAATCTCAAATGCAGCTTCTTCCGGACAGTTCAAGGCACTGCCCAGGAGGTCTTGAGACCACCAGCTTCCCTCGCTGTCATCCATATCCGTGAGGAGCGAGCCCCTTTAGTTGGGCATGGCAGTAGCTGAGAAGAAAAAAGACTGATTTAAAGAGGAAGATCAGTGGGAGAGAGAAGTAACAGAGCGTTTTGCCGAGTAATCCCCAAGAATGCTAAAAACACTGCATTTTCTACAACAATTAATTGCTTATTGGTACAAAATTGATCTCCATACCCTTGTAGGATGTACTATCCAAAAGCAGAGAATGCAGTTTTCTCTTTTTGTGTGAGTTTCTGTGTTTGTTTTGGGTTGTGTGTGTATGTGTTCATTTATTGGGAGTTTGTCAGGCATGCTTTGGAGGTTTTTTCACCCCCAATTAATCAGGGATGTTCCTTGGAAAAGGTGGTTGGCTTAAAATAAGGTGAGTCTTCAAATTTAAGGGGAAAATGTCTTGGTGGATGGGCAATGCATGGGGATAGGGAGTGAAAATGCAAGAGTGGTTGGAATGGTGAGACCATCTGCTGATCTCCGTCGAAGAAGCTAGGTGGGCTGGGTCCTGAAGGTTGGAAAATGATAGAGGGGTTCAGCAAGCTAGGATAGGAAATTCCAAAAGAGGAAATTGGGGGGAAACTTTGTCCCTTCTATGAATTTAATGCCATCACATTTTTTTTAAAAAATGTAAAAATACAAAATGTCTGACATTCATAGCAGAGAGTTTGCTGCTCTCAAAAGTAAGGAAAGGACCAGGAGAAGGGCAGGCAGTGGTGTTTCCAGATGGCAAGGGCACAAAATAATGTCTCCTAGAGGCGCAAGGGCAATGACTGTGCAAGTTTCAGACCTCAGCAAAGCCAAGCAGGGATTCCAGTTCCCTCTGCATGGTACAATGGAATTTTATTGAGACTGTGCACATCTCTTCCTGCCTAACAAAACATGGGAGACATGGCAACAAGATCAGCAGGACCATGAGAATGACCTTGCCTGCAGAAACTCCCAGCGGCAAGAGCGTGCTGAGTGTCAGTTAATTATCTGTAGAACTTCAGATAGCAGTTGGGCTGCCCTGGGTTGTTTTGATGTTTAATCAAGGAATGACTTTGAAGTCACAGCTTTAAGTTGCCTGCTTAGCTTAAGCACAGTATTCCACTTGCAACAAAAGAATGGAAAAACAAATAAACAAAAAAAAAATCTAACAGCTAAGAGAACATTAGTTTTAAACAATTGTTTGCTAGAGATTATTACTGGGTAACATGACCTATTTGCGCCCGCCAATCAGGCTTCTATTCTCCAGAGAAAGCTGAGAGTGAGGAAGAATGAGGGCAGGAAGCAGATGACTGTCTGGGGCTTTTTCAGCGGTCTCCTTGTCACTAGGGTTCACAGGAAGTTGTCTGGAGTGGCCGTGGGTCCCTGAGGTCAGGCCCATTTCCACAGCAGCGTCAGCATCTTTTGGCAGCTTTTTGGCTGAAGGCTGTAGAAGCTTGAAGGCTTGGGAGCATGTTGTGTTGTAACTGTGTTAGAAATTGTGTGCACAGGGGGCCGTCTGGGGTGCAGTTGTGAGTGGGTGTGTGCGTGTTCAATGCATGTATTCTCGTGCATCTGGAATGTGAGGTTTTGACCAGCATGCTCAGTGCAATGTGTGTTTTGGACACTATCTTTTGATTCAGAATCAAACCTCAGATGGTAGTCCTTGTGAATGCTTAGCTAATTCCTGTACTTGCTCTTTTACATCTGTGGAATATACTCATGACAGCTTCACAGAGCTTATCATTCATGTCAAGGAATGTGCAAATCTGGGGAGGGGATCCACTGCCAGATATGAAACCTATTTCCTTCTCTTTAAAAACGGCTCTGTTCTGGAGCATCCTAGAGCTCTGAAAATAGCCTTCTTAGAAGACGATCTTTTTTCCTTTCCCTTTTCTTCTTCTTAAGGAAAAACAACTGTAGAATTTATAAGGGGACGTCAACAAAGGGCCCATTTGCTAATGCCTGTCCAGGATTTCTGTGGTGCAGTTTTGTTCCTTCTCTTTTTCTGAAGCAGGGGTGCCCCCTTCAGCATTTTGCAACTTCATGTAAGGTTTCAAAATCAGCACACATAATGAAAAAAAACACACACACACTTTTATCATATTAATGATATGTTAAAAGTGAAATGTACTTTGAAAGACTTCGACTTAGCTACACATCCATGCTTTGGTTGTTTTCCTTTGAAGATACTTAACGAGAAAAAATATGAAGCATGAAAGAAAATAATTGCAGTTTTACTAGTAACATTAATGAATTCTGGATTCTAACTCAGACTGATTATCCCAAAATTTGAGAAATTGCGATAAGAAAAAAAACATTCAGACAGCAGACTGGGGGAAAGCAGAGAGCTGGAGCAACAGCAAGGGGAGAGAAACTGTTAGGGGGAAAGGTGGTCCTAAATGGATTATGGGTGTGTGGACTCCAACCCCCACTCCAAACCATCAGTGTTCCAGAACCACAAATCCAATAAAATAATTATCAAAAAGTGAATTACTGGGACCTAAGGGTAAAGTTGAGCAGCCAGGCTGGCTATAAATAAAGCCAGAAGTAAGCTTAGGGTCCTTCCTCTTACTGAGGAGCCAGACCCCTTCCTTCAAAGCCATCTCATTCAACTCGGAGCCAGCCCTCAACGCGCCATTGCTTAAATCTGGTAAAGTATTTGTAAATTTATATCCCTTTCTTTTTCCTTTGGTGTTATTACTATTTTATTCCCCTTTCTTTCATAAAATAAAACGTGCTAATAACTTTTGCCACGTGTACCTAAAATTAAAACTTTTAAGTCTTCTAAGCGCGCGGGTAAAAAACCCAGTGTAAGGAACCCATTTTATATTCAAGTTACCGTGTAACAGTTTGGCGCCCAACGTCCCTGTAACAAAACCATTGCAGAATTTCATGATAGAGTCTTCTAAATATGCCTCTTCAGAGGGATTTTCCCTCTTGAAATTGGAGCAGGGAGAAAGATGGACACACATTTCCACAAGTCGAAGCAGCACCTGAGCCTAATCAAGGAGCAGGTCACGGAAGAGCTGAATCATGCTGAGTCCCAGCTGCTCTGAGGAGAGTAGGAAGCTGTTTCCTCCTCTGGGAGGAGGGTCCCAGCCAGTTAGAAACTCTTTGTCCAATGGGGGAGGTTCAGAGTTGGGGGGGGGGGGGCATTCAGTCTCCAAGATGGAAGCCTGAGGGACAAGATGGGGCAGGGGAAGCTGAAGGTCTGCCTTTCTGCTGATAACGAGGGTGTGTTCGTGATGAGACTTGCCTCAAAGGGTAATTGTTTATACTTTGTGAATACGCGAGAATCCAGACACCAGAGTAATATCGAATTCCTTTGAAAGGACTCTATGAGGAAATGAAGTTTGGTTTCTTTGGAAAAGTTCTGTGCATTAAAAAGTAGGAACAGATGAGCCTCGATGAAGAAATCTAGTCAACAATACAGTCGTCTCTGCCGCGGGTGGTAGTCTCTGCGTGGATGCTGCAGTCTCCCTCAGCACCGGAAGTGATACACGTGAGGGTTAGCAGTAAAGGCTTGCGTGTCTCCACTAGCAGCTTTGATTTTAAAAACAAAACCTCCCTTGAGCAAAAGGAGAAAAAAAAAAACAAACACGAAGCTTTTGTTTTCCTTGTTGTCACTTCACTTTGTTAGGTATTTTTTAAGTGCCTTCTTTGTCCCTGGTAATGACTCATAATCCACAACGCCCTTCAGAGCAGGGGACTTGGACTGCTGTCTCATTCAAGGTGGGATTTGTATGGCCTCCAGGCCTCAGACCCATGAGTGAAAGCATTCCCCAAGACCAGGACGAAACAGGGGGCCTCCCTGGTGGTGCAAGGGGTTTAGCACCGCACTATGAAGCATCTGCAGCAACTGCATCAGAGTTCAACCCCCAGCCAGGGAGGTGACCCACAAGATGCAGCAGACCTCTCCTGTGTCCCCTACTGCTCCCCTCAGCAGTGTATTTCAGTCTATCTGCCTGTTCTGTTCCCCTACTCTGTCTCTAGTGAATCTTCTCACCCCTGCACCTGTGGCCTGTACCCTAGGGTATAAATAAATCTTTAAAAAATAAAAAGAAAGGACAGGACAAAACAAATAAAATCTTGATTCAATCTTTGTTCTCAATTTCAAATTCACAATACCCACAGCTTCATGCCTGGATTATAAATCTATAAAAATAAGACCTGTTTGTTTTGTTTTTGTTTTTATATGAAGCTCTGGTCTGAATTTCATGTGTAGTGAGGGCTGAGATAAGATATTTACTTAAATTCTGTTTTCCATAATATGACACACACAACGTATCCAAAGATGCCTTTCATAGTCTTTTTGGGCTGCAATAGCAATTTGCCATAGATCAAGTGTCTTAAACAATACAAATTTATTTCTTATAGTTCTGGAGGCTGTAAACCCACATGAAGACTCCAGAAGATTCAGGGTCTAATGAGGACCTTTTTCTGGATTGCAGACTGCAGATTTCTTACGGTGTCCCCACAGAGCAGAAGGGGTGAGAAGGCTATCTGAGGTTCCTTTTATGAAGACGCTAATTCCATTCTCCAGGGCTTTGCCCTCATGACCTTTTTACCTCCCAAAAGTCCCATTTCCTAACACTAAAACAGAGCAAACTGAAATAAAGAGAATGATCAGGTTAGTGAGTTCTCACTGGTATACTTAAGAATGCAGAATATGGACCTCCCTGGTGGTGCAAGGGGTTAAGCAAGGGGTTAAGCACCACACTATGAAGCATCCACAGCCACTGCAACATAAGTTCAATCCCCAGCCAGGGAGGGGAGTCACATGGCACAGCAGACCTCTCCTGCCTCACCCGCTGCTCCCTCAGCTGTATATTTCAGTCAGTCTGCCTGTTCTGTTCCCCACTCTGTCTCTGGTGAATCCTCTCAGCCCCCGCACCTCAGGCCTGTACCTGGTTCTTGTTTGCATAAATAAATACATCTTTTAAAAAAGACAAACGAAAAAGAAAAAAAATTTTAAAAAGAATGCAGAACACAGAGAAATAAAAAACTTTTATTTTTATAATAGAAGAGGAAGAGCTGAGAGCTGAGTGAATCTGCAGGCTGACCCACAGCCAGATGCAATCTGCCCGACCCACAGGTGGCATCAGCTGAGCAGAGGCCAGGGTGTACTCCAGAGCCAGCCAAAACAGAGACTTTGCACTCACGTAGTCAGTCTTTCAAATCCAACATGGCCAATCAGCTCTACCCCTAGTTCCCAAGTGGCCCACACTCTCCTGTTGAGGAAGTCAAGTTCATGGCATGCTGGGAGCTGTAATGCTTGGTAGTGACATCATGGCAGTGCAGGTGTTGGAATGGAATCTGGAAAGCCCCACCTTAGCTATGAGTGTCCCCTCTGGCTAGGAATTTGCTTCTCACTGTTCCTCTGACAATTCATCACTTTGGGGATTATGATTTCAACATACGAATTTTGAGGGGACACAAATATGCAGCCTATGATGTCCCCAAATGAATATACTATCTGAAAATACTTAGGGGAAGAGGGGAGGGGAATAAGTAAATAAAAATTAAAAATATTTATTGATGTCATCCCCTCCCTACATGAATATTGTTGTTTATTATTTTTCATGCAAAGCCATGTGTGTGTCAAGTTAGTCTGAAACACCAAAATGGGAATCAAAACAAAATGTAGTAGAGCATTTTGATCTACAGTGAGCAGTAAATGCAGCGATAAGCATACTGTAAACCCACAAAAGATATTTTGAAGTTCAGGCCATCAAGTCAGATAGCTCAGATAGGGAAAAGCTGACTCTGGGGATGGAATCCCTCCCCCTGCGCCAAATGTGTCCGGAATCTAAAAACGGAATATTGTAAAACAAGGGCCTCCCTGGTGGCGCAGTGGATTAAGCAACGCACTATGAAGCAAACCTCAGCCACTGCAGCACGAGTTCGATCCCTGCTGCCGGCCAGGGAGGGGACCCACATGGCTCAGCAGACCTCTCCTGCTGTGCCCGCTGCTCCCCTCAGCAGTGTACTTCAGTTGATCTGCCTGTTCTGCTCTCTGCTATCTGTGGTGAATCCTCTCACCAACCCCCACACCTCTAGCCTGTACCCCAGCTCTTGTATGCATAAATAAATAAATCTTTAAAAAAAAACAAACAAACTGAAAACAAGACTCAAGAATCTTGTTCTGCAAGGTAACCCCGACCCACTACTTAAAAGGCAAACCTGGAAGCTGATCACACAAAAGACCCAAATACAGAAATGATCACAAATAGATGTTCTTCTCAAATGTATTTTGACAGATTTTTATGATAATTTTGGCAAAAATTTCCTATTAAATAGTAACCTCTCTGGGAAGGATGAGCATTAAGTTGAGAATTTACCAAATAGCCCACAAACCAAAACCCTTCTGAACTGGCAAAGATGGAGCCATCTGCCACAGAACTGGAAGAGTGGAGGTTAGCCTGATTTTCATTCACCCTCACCTCAGATAGAGCTAACCTCCAGGCCATCGGCAGCAGTTTCCGAGTGCTCTCCCATTGTTACATTCATCCTGTCTTTTGCTTTTTTTAGTTTTTCTGTTGCCCTTCCTTCCCTTTCCTCACCCTCCTCCTCCATTCCAGTCGCTCTTCACTCTGTATACGTTGAAATAAAAAGTGAAGGGGCAGCCCTTCGGGCAATGGAAAACCAACCACTGACTGGAAAGGTTGGGCAATAACCACTATTTGCCCAGGTGTTCTCACCGAAAATCAGAGATCTCTCTCAGGAAAGCGGCTATAAAGATTAAATGAGCTGATATATATATAAAGCACTTAACTCTGTGGATGGATTACAGTAGATGCTCATTAAGTTATTGTTCTTCATATCTTTCCTCTATCCCTGTCGACTTCCAAAGCCCCTGCAGCCTTCCCTTCACCCAGTGTCTGAGGACTTAGCAAGCAAATGGTCGCTTTCACAAGGAGTATATTCTGGCACACCACTGGAAGCCAGTTCCATCTGGGCCAAAGCTATAGACAAGCAATCAAAATGAAACTTTTCTTGTCCTCTTTGAGAAGAATTAGAAGGAAGCAGCCTCTATTTCTGATCTAGGATATATCTAACCCTGATATAGGATAGTGTTTCCTATCACCTAGCTAGGTGCCATAATAGCTCTGTAGAATGGGGAGCAACTGCCCAACTGAACAGTGCCAAGAGCGGGCCTCTCTGGTGGCATAAGGGGTTATAAGTAGCAGCACTGTGAAGCTGCCGGCAGCCACTGCGCAACGAGCTCGGTCCCCAGCAAGGGGAGCTGACCCATATGGTGCAGGGGACCTCTCCTGGTTTGCCTGCCACTCCCCTCAGCAGTGTATTTCAGTCAATCCACCTGTTCTTTTCCCAATCTGACTCTGGTGGATCCTCTCGCCCCACACCTCTGGCCTGTACCCTAGTTCTGTATGCATAAATAAATAAATCTTTTTAAAAATGCCAAGGCCTCCCTGGTGGTACAGCGGGTCGAACACTGCACTATGAGGCATCTGCGGCACAAAAATGCCAGTTCGATCCCTGGCCAGGGAGGGGACCCACATGGTGCTGCAGATCTCTCCTGCCTCGCCTGCTGCTCCCCTTAGCAGTGTATTTCAGTTGATCTGCCTGTTTTGCTCCCCACTCTGTCTCTGGTGAATCCTCTCACGTCCTGCAATTCTGACCTGTACCCCAGCTCTTGTATGCATAATAAATAAATATTTTTAAAATAGATTTTAAAAAATGCCAAGAGCTAATCACACCCCAAATTTGGAGTGTTCCTGTCAGACATGAGAGTCCCCTAACCTGCTTTCCCAGTCCTGGGGGGCGGGGGGCAGGAAGGAAAGATTTTCAGGCTAGTTCATCAAATCAGAGTAAGACTGACTGCATCAATATTAGTAATGTTTTATTAAAGAGTAGTTTAAGTGTTTACAGTGCTCCAGAGTGTGCCATTTGTCAACACTGACTGAGACCATGAAGGCTTTTGAATAGAAGGACTAAAGTGACAATTACTACAGCTAGCCAGAGAGCAGCTTTCAATAAATCTTTGAACTTATGTAACTAATCAAATCAATCAAACTAATCAAATCTGTACGGAATAAGCAGCCTTGAGCACCTAGCAACAAATCAGCATAACCTTAAGACAGTTTGCATCCAAGCACCCAGCCTACCCTTCACAAGCTATAGTGGAAATAGAAATGTGCATAGCAAAGAAAAACTGTAAAGGAAAATCTGTCCATTGTAGTCACTGTTCTTTTTTTTTTTAAGAGCACAAGTTTCAATGTCTATGTGCTTTGATTATTTTTAGCAATCTACTGAAAACTTTCAATGTAAACAAAGCCCTTACTTTAAAGAATAACCAACTCTTTTAAGCTGCACCAGAAAACAGCTTTTAAGGATAGTGGTCTAATTAGCAGCCTTTGAAACCAATTCAATAGTGATGTCAAAGTCACTTCTATTATTTCCCAGACTAGAAAATGGTCTTTACATTTTCAATCTAAAATTATACTTTGACCTTACTGTTAATTTTGGAACACACCATAATTCAGACAACTGTTGAAATCCCTATGGTTTAGATTTGTGAACCTGCAAATCACACTCTCTAAAATTATGTAAGACAACCATGAAGAGGAACTGTAAATTTACTGTTGAACTGATGAACATTTAGTATTCACGTCAGCTATGATGGTGACATCTACATATTGCCACACCTATAGATACAACCGTTTTGCGGAAGCCCTTGATACTTTAAATTGGAAAAACATACATGATGGCTTAGGTTTGGTTTCATGTAAGGAGAAAGCCAAAGCATTTTTACAACATGTCAGTGAAAAGGAAATTGAAATACCAATCTAAAAGCTTTCTGATTAAAATATTTGGGAGAGATGTATGGATTTTGAGGTATTTCCTAGTTTTAATCAACATGTGTGTTTAGAAAGCTACTGGATACAGGGTCTCCTTGGTAGCACAGGGGTTAAAGTTCCAGCACTATCAAGCTATCACCAGCCACTGTGCACTGAGTTCGATCCCCAGCCAGGGAGATGACCCACATGGCACAGCAGACCTCTTCTGTCTCGTCCGCTGCTCCCCTCAGCAGTGTACTTCAATCAGTCTGCCTGTTCTGCTCCCAACTCTGTCTCTGGTGAATCCTCTCACCCCCCCACCTCTGGCCTGTACCCCAGTTCTTGTATGCATAAATTAATCTTTAAAAAAATAAATAGAATAAATTATTTTCTGTTTGAAAAACAGAGATTTAAATTTAAATAGCACATGAGAAATTTAACATTTAGTTAAGAGTATAACTATTTTATCTATTCCCAAATAAATCCATTTGTGTGAGATATATGCAAGAGAGAATCCCTCAGTATTGAAGACCAAGCTCACTATAAAAATATCACTTTCCAATTAACCTCATCTCATGTGGGTAACTGTAACAGCATAATTTGAGTTAATAATCCAAGGAACATTTTGTATTAAAAGTCATTAGACTTTTCATATAAGTTACTGGATCATGAAATAAAAGAACTCATAGAGAAATTCAGGCAATATGCTCAATATCTTAAATATGTCTGAATTTATTCATATAATGCCAGGGCATTATACAGAAACAAGAAATCGAAAACTTACACAGGAACAAGAAATCGAAAGCATTATAATTGATAATGATGAGTTAAGTCAAGAGGAAAATTCCTAAAATATCTTTTAACTTTTAGGGGAAAAAGGAAAAATAGTTTTCAGTTACAAGAAGGGATCTCATTTGGGTAAATATAAATATATAACATCTATTTTTAACTTGGAGTAGTAGAGATGATAAAACATTGTATTTTATAAAAATGACTCATTTAATTGACTTTTTTTCTTGATGGATACAAAAAATAAAAGAAGGAAGAAGGTCTGAAGATGACTTGGTTTAAAGAAAAAAGTCTCCACAATACCCATTCAGTCATATTACCCAATTCAAATTTCTTCTATATACCTCTAGATATTTTCTGTGCATATACACAAACGAAACCATAATTATATAATATAGATAAGCAAAATTATTCTAATCTGTCTAACAACTTGGTTTTTCACTTAACATTCTATCTTTAGCAACTGTCTACATTATTATATGTCTATTTTAATGTTCATGGAAAAGCCTACTTTTATTGATAGCCATTTTATTTATAGTAATTCCTCATGTAATTTTCAGTATTTTTAGAAGCTGAAGTTCTTAATTTGGAGCTGTCAATGAACTGTAAGGGTTTCAAACCATTTGAAATTGTAATCAATCAAAATTTGAATATGTGAATTATTTCTGGAGAAGAGTGCCAATGGATTTCAACAGATTATCTAAGAAGTCAGTGACCCAAAATGCAAAAATAGTTCTTTATTATAGAATTTGTAGGTTTGCTGCATCAATGATGCTTTACAAAATAAAATTGAATATAGTTATGGAAGAGTGTTTCTCAACATTTAGGACTCAAAAAAACTTTTTGATATACTACATATACATATAATCTCCCCCCCCATAAGTTGCCCCCTTCTATAAAAAGTTCCCCTAAGGGAAATATGCAAAGCATCTCACTATCTGTTCCACCATTCATGTCCCTCTACCTCAACAGCAAGGAGAGCCGATCCCGATGGACTCCAACCAAAAAGATCTGGTCAGGCTTCAATTTCAGTCACTGTAATATTAAAAACCAACAGATAGGGCCCTCCCTGGTGGTGTAGTGGGTTAAGAAACACACTATGAAGCAAACCGCAGTCACTGCAGCACAAGTTCGATCCCTGCTGCCGGCTGGGGAGGGGACCCACATGGTGCAGGCAGACCTCTCCTGCCTGGCCCGATGCTCCCTTCAGCAGTGTGTTTCAGTCCATCTGCCTGTTCTGCCCCCTGCTCTGTCTGGTGGATTCTCTCACCTCCCTGCACCTCTGGCCTGTCCCCCAGTGTTTATATGCATAAATAAATAAATCTTTAAAAAAAAATACAGATATTTTCCAAATGTAAAATTATGTTTTCATAAGGTATTACCTCTCTGGGAGGGAATATGGCAGATAGGTATATTAACACATACCTATTCTTGAAAACTTCAAAAACCTAATGAGTTAGTAAGGAGTAATTGGAAAACAGGGAATGGATGAGGTAACAGAAACAGTGAAGATCTGAAATACTCTGCTAAGGGGAATAGTGGGAGAGACAGGAGCCATCTGCCGCACCATGTGGGTCAGCTCCCTGGCCTGGAATAGCACTCAGGCCAAAGTGGGGGACCATTGTGGCAACAGTGATGAGACTTAAAACTTACTCCACCAGGAAGGCCCATAAGTTTAGGTTTTGATGGTCTCCCACAGTAGGAAGAGGTGGATAGACATTGAAGTCTAGAACCTACCCATGGAGAGGACTAAAAGGAAAACCCATCCCATAAACCAGGTACCCCAAAAGAATATACCTTTTTAGTAAGGATGAATCAGAAGGTGACTATACCCTGAGATCATCTCCCTACCCTGTCAAACAAAACAAAACAGTGGTACACAAAGAAATCTCCCATCCTGGTTCTAAGGTAGGGAATTATCCATTCCTGAGAAGCTGTAATCAATACATGGACTTCTTTCATCCCCTCAGTACAAATTCACATCACCTGAATGGTTCAAAGGACACCAAGGCATGACTACTTCAGATGATGATTCTCTAGAGGAAAAGAAATACAGTTTTAGGCCACACATACTTTACAAAATAATTTCCCAAGGAAAGTGGATCTGCTCCCTGTCAAAAAAAAAACAAAGAACACAAAGAAGCAAGGCACCATGAGTAAGCAGAGATCAGACTCACCAAGAAATTAGCTATTAAATTATTAAAATTTCTATAATACAAATAAATGTACTAACAATAAAAGAATAAAGTTTCAAAAGATCTTTAGAAAGCAAGAAACTATTTTTAAAATAACTAAGAAATTTGAAAAAGTGGTTCCTTCTGGGGTTTATAATGAGGAAAGATGAAAAGGGGATGTGAACTGGGACTTCTGGGGCTTTGATAGCATTTTATATCTTGGTCTGGATAATGGTTACAGAATGTTCTCTTTGCAATTATCCTTTAAGAATATTACGGGGAGGGCCTCCCTGGTGGCGCAGTGGGTTAAGCAACGCACTATGAAGCAAACAGCAGCCACCGCACGAGTTCGATTCCTGCTGCCGGCCAGGGAGGGGAC
>JAGFMF010011493.1:1411369-1430548 GCA_019455555.1 Galemys pyrenaicus | reverse complement strand
CTGCTCTCTGTGGTGAATCCTCTCACCCCCCACACCTCTGGCCTGTACCCCAGCTCTTGTATGCATAAATAAATAAATCTTTAAAAAAAAAAAAAGAATATTACGGGGACCTCCCTGATGGTGCAGTGGGTTAAGCAACACACTATGAAGCAAACCACAGCCACTGCAGCACAAGTTCGATCCCTGCCTCCGGCCAGGGAGGGGCCCCACGTGGCATAGCAGACCTCTCCTGCCTCACCTGCTGCTACCCTTGACAGTGTATTCTGGTCAGTCTGCCTGTTCTGCTCCCCACTCTGTCTGTTGAATCCTCTCACCTCCCTGGACTCTGGCTTGTAACCCAGCTCTTGTATGCATAAATAAATAAATCTTTAAAAAAAAAAAAGAATATTATGGGGTGGAGGAGCCTCCCTGGTGGTACAAGGGGTTAAGGCAAAGCACTGTGAAGCTATCTGCAGCCACTGCAGCACAAGTTCAATCCCCAGCCAGGGAGCTGACCCAAATGGCACAGCAGACCTCTCCTACCTCGCCTGCTGCTCCCCTCAGCAGTGTATTTCAGTAGATCTACCTGTTATGCTCCCGACCCTGTCTCTGGTGAATCCTCTCACTCTCTATACCTCTGGCCTCCACCCCAGTTCTTGTATGCATGAATATATAAATCTTTTTTGTATAAAAAAAAATATTACAGAGAGAGAAGGAAGGCCCTCCACAAAATAGCATATTTATAGGAAAACATATATCTTTTCAAATTATAAAGAGTAGTACCTTCCCACTTTTTTCCCCCATGAAATTCTGAGATAAGGACCTGTAGGAGAATCAGCTAGATGCCATTCAGGACTGTAAAATATAGGGGTGACTACAGAGATGACATGAGGAACCACTCCTGTTCTGGTGGCCCCTTTCATGACACAAACCATGTTGGGACTAAATTTTTAACAGCTTCATTGAGATATGATTCACATATCAAAAAGTATATAAAGTATATAACCCACTTAAAGTATATAACCCAATGTTTCTTTTTCTTTTTTTTTTTTAGGATTTATGTATTTATTTATGCATACAAGAGCTGGGGTGTAGGCCAGAGACATGGTGGGGGAGAGGAGTCACCAGAGACAGAGCGGGGAGCAGAACAGGCAGATGGACTGAAACACACTGCTGAGGGGAGCAGCAGGCAAGACAGGAGAGGTCTGCTGCGCCACGCAGGTCCCCTCCCTGGCTGGGGATCGAACTCGTTGCTGCAGTGGCTGTGGACAGCTTCATAATGCTGCGATTTAACTCCTTGCACCACCAGGGAGGCCCCCCAATGCTTCTTTTTAGAATAATCACAGAAGTTGTGAAGCTATCACCCACAATCTAAATTTGCCACAATTTTATCGCCCTAATTTTCATATTAAACCCTAACCCTAAACCTAAGCAGCCACTAACTGATTTTCTGTCCCTCAAAATTAATATTGTGCTTTCAGTTTACCTGCTTCAAAGCAAATTTTCTATTGTGAATTCTTAAATTTACCCAGACCTACTCTCCTGAAAATAATTTGCTAATTCAACCCATGATTGTGTTTTGTTTGGGGCAGTATTGGCGTGGTGTCACCTTGAGAAACTTTACACCTGCCAATGGCCCCGTGGCAAAGTGCTTGGCCTGAAGGTGTCTCCTCAACACTACACACCCCACACCCAGACACGTACAGGGTGTGATGACAGAAAATTCCAATGTAAGTGCACACAGATCTTGACCACCAAAACTATAAGGAGGGATGGATCAACTCCTTATAGTTGCAGAATTTGACCATCATAAAATCATTAGGCATATAATGTCGAGTTAAATTTCCATGAAGGAAGGTGTGGTGTCGGTTTGGGAGAGAGGAACGAAGGACCAGGTACTCAGGCAGAGATCGTTGCTGTGAACCCGAAAGAAGTGGAGGGAGGCCCTGGGCAGATCAAGGGTTCTTTGGTTCTTCCCTTTTCCATATTCTATGTGTGGTGGGTAGATTTTGTTTCTTGAAGCATCTGCAGAAGACCATTATTTTGTCATTTAGAACAGGAAGGAGGAGCATGCTGCCTGGGGTTTTGTGGTCTGTTTCTTGGAATTTAGATTATTTTGTTCTTGAGATACTTAGACTGTCTGGGTGCTATTTCATTTATTTTCTCACAGTTCTGGACTCTGGAAGTCCAAGATCAAAGTGCCAGCACTCAGTGTCTGGTAGAGCTCACCTTCTGGGTTGCAGACAGCACTTTCTCCCCGTGTCCTCACATGTCCTTGCCTATATAAGGAGGAAGGGAGGAGGACAGAGAGAGATCACTGGTGTCTTTTCTTATAAAGACATTAATCCCCCCATTAGGACCCCATTCTCATGACCTCATCTACTCACACTCCAAAGGTCCCACCTCCAAATTCCGTCATGTTGGGGGATTAGGGCTTCAACATATGAATTTTGGAGACACATCCACTGCTAAATCTGTATATAGCCTAAATCAGAGGTGACATCATGAGCAATCCTTCCTGTAATAAAAGAGAACAAGACAGATTTGAATTAAAAGAGGGTGGGGTATTTTTCATCTGTCAGTTATCCCTGTTCTTGTAAATAATCTTTATCAGGACCTGTGGAGACATGAATCTTAAAACATGGAACTGTTTCTGTGGAGGAAAAAATAAATAGGTTTTCCCTTCTAAGAAAAGACTTAGATTTCCTTCTAAGAAAAATCATAAAGTCTGTGGGCCCTAGGAGGTAAGCAAACCTGCTCCACAATGCCCTACAGCTCAGAGAAAATGAGGTGGCCAAAATGAACTCCGAGTTGTTTGCTTTGAAATTCCAGAGGCTCACCCAGCCCTTCTGGTTTCCTGGAATGCTTTCACCCGGTTGTCATGTGGTAGCTGGGGAAAAACCCTGAAGCATCTTGGGGGAGCTGGAATAATAACTCCCCTGCCATACAGGACACAGCCCCTCGTGACGCACACTGAGCCCTGTAGACTCGGCGGCACAGCCGCGGACAAAGTGGCCTCTTGTGTGAGGTCCACTCAGAGCCAGGGTGTCTCAGACCCACACTCACACCCAGGTCGCCAAGGCCACTGCCTCCCAGAAGAGCCTGACAGGACCCGAGGCTCAGACTAACCTCAGGCACGTCATCACGTGTGTCTTAGCAAAGGTGACGCAGGGGTGACTGCGGAAGGTCTGGTTTCCCCTAAGCAGAGGAACTTTATTATTCTCATCTCAAATGCTGTCACTCACCCGGAAAGGTCCTAAAAGCACCTACTTCCCTTTCTGAAGCAGCGGGATGTGGCGGCAGCTGTCTGGGTGACAGGAGGCAGGACACAAGGAAAAGGAAGAGGAGGGAGGAAAAATACCAACCTGACTGAACTGGCCACAGGAACGTAGGCAGTGAGGGGAAAATAGAACATCCACACTGAGGATGCCATATGCTCGCCTCACAGGCTGCTGTGCAGAGTTCCATAAACTGGGGCGTTATGAGAAACACTCTTATTTTCTAGGGGCATTTTACTTTTCGCTGAGCTTTGAAGAATCTCAAGGAGAGATGCTGTTAGTGAGCTCAAAATGGACTTAATCCCTGGGTGAATTTGTGAATTGGATTCCTTAAATATGTGAAAGCTGGAACTAGGAGATGAGTATCAGAACTGATATAAATAATAGCCATTAATTACAACGAATAGCATTAACAACCATAAGCAGCTGAAGTACTTACTTCATACTAAGTCCTACACCAAGACCTTTACATGCATGTCACTTAAGCTCTCAACAACTCTGGAGGAGAATATTAGCACACCCACTAGACAGAGTAAGACACTGAAACTCTGAGAGATTAAGCTTCTCATCACCCAGCAGATTCAGGGTCTGAAGTCAGGATCTATGTGATTGCAAACATTAAGCTGTAACTGGAAGGAATGACCTCACTTCTCAAAAGTGAGTCTCTTTTTCACTAGCCAGTGTAGGATTGGTTCCAGCAGGTAAGGAGTTGGGAAGTAGGAGAGGCACTGCCTTCCTTCCGCCACCAGACCAAGACAAACATACTGAGTGCAGGCGCTGGACTGCCATCCGGCTACATTTCCAGTCAGTCCCTCCACAGACACAGGCTGTGGGAAGGAGCTTGGGGTTTGTGGATGAGTAGAGACTGAATTCTCCACTCTCTCTCCTTCCACACTGTCCCTGAGTGCCCATCTTGGGAAGATGACTTTGCCCGTCATTCCCAGATTCCAAACCAAGTACACATCATGAAGTGGCTAGTTTAATTATAACCTCAATGGGAACACCTGCACATCCAAGTACGTGATGACCCATCCAGCCCACTTCATTTTTTTTAATTTAATTTTATTTTTTAAAGATTTATTTATGCATAAAAGAGCTCGGGTAAAGGCCAGAGTCACAGGAAGCTAGAGGATTCACCAGAAGCAGAGTGGGGAGCAAAACAGGCAGCTCGACTGAAATACACTGCTGAGAGGAGCAGCAGGCGAGGCAGGAAAGGTCTGCTGCGCCATGCGGGTCCCTTCCTGGCCAGGGATCGAACTTGCGCTGCTGTGCCGTGGATGCTTCACAGTGCGGGCTACACCACCAGGGAGGCCCCCACTTCTTTTTAAGATAGTCCGTGATAGGGCCTCCCTGGTGGCGCAGTGGGTTGAGCAACGCACTATGAAGCAAACCACAGCCACTGCAGCACGAGTTCAATCCCTGCTGCCGGCCAGGGAGGGGACCCACATGGTGAGGCAGACCTCTCCTGCCTTGCCTGAGGCTCCCCTCATCAGTGTACTTCAGTTGATCTGCCTGTTCTGCTCTCTGCTCTCTGTGGTGAATCCTCTCACCAACCCCCACACCTCTGGCCTGTACCCCAGTGCTTATCTGCATAAATAAATCTTAAAAAAAAAAAAGATAGTCCGTGATATATAGCACAATCCCTGAATGGTATTAAAGCACAGGTTTGAGGGTCCTACCTCAGTGTTTTCCATTCAGTAAGTCTAAGGAAGGCCATAAGAATTTGACACAAAAGTTCCAGCTGCTGATGGCACCCGGTTGGAAGAAAAGCTTTTGGGAACCCCTATTTTATTTATTTTATTTTTTTTTTAAAGATTTATTTATTTATACATACAAGAGCTGGGTACAGGCCAGAGTCCAGGGAGGTGAGAGGATTCACCAGAGACAGAGTGGGGAGCAGAACAGGCAGACTGACTGAAACACACTGCTGAGGGCAGCAGTGGAGCAGGCGAGGCAGGAGAGGTCTGCTACGCCATGTGGGTCCCCTTCCTGGCCGGCAGCAGGGATTGAACTCATGCTGTAGTGGCTGCGGTTTGCTTCATAGTACATTGCTTAACCCACTGCGCCACCAGGGAGGCCTATTTTATTTATTTTTTAAGGATTTTTATTTATTTATGCATATAAAAGCTGGGGTACAGGCCAGAGTCGCAGGAGGTGTGAAGATTCACCAGAGACAGAGCCGGGAACAGAACAGGCAGGCTGACCAAAACACATTGCTGAGGGCAGCAGCGGGCGAGGCAGGAGAGGTCCAGTATGCCATGTGGGTTCCCTCCCTGGCCAGAGGCAGGGATCGAACTCATGCTGCAGTGGCTGCAGTTTGCTTCATAGTGCTTTCCTTAACCTGCTGCACCACCAGGGAGGCCCAGGGAACCCCTATTTTAAAGGAAGGAAGCTTTAATTTTGTGTGTTTCATTTCTGGGCACTTATCACTGCCTATTTAAGTGTGAGGCAGCTGTTTTCAAGGAGTCCTATCCTAACAATCTGTCTTGTCCTATCGCCACTGCAATAATCGCCACAAATTTAGTGACTTAAAACAGTACAAACCATCTAATAGTTTCAAAGTCTAAAACTAGTTGTGCCCTGTTGTGGAGGTTCTACTGAAAAACACGCTTCCTCCCTTTTTCCAGCTCCCAGAGGACGCCTGTATTCCTGGCCTCTTGGCCCCTTCCCCGTCTTCAAGTCAGCAGAGGTGCAATGTCCTCAAACCTCACCCCCACCCACCCCAGCCTCCACAATCACTTTAAAAAAAAAAAAAAAAAAGATTTATTTATTTATGCATACAAGCACTGGGGTACAGGCCAGAGGTGCGGGGGATGAGAGAATCCACCAGAGACAGAGTGGGGAGCAGAACAGGCAAATCAACGGAAGTACACTGCTGAGGGGAGCAGCGGACACAGCAGGAGAGGTCTGCTGAGCCATGTGGGTCTCCTCCCTGGCCGGAGGCAGGGATCGAACTCGTGCTGCAGTGGCTGCAGTCTGCTTCATAGTGCCTTGCTTAACCCATTGCGCCACCAGGGGGGCCCCACAATCACTTTTGCTTGTACAGTCACAGCTCTTTCTCTGACTCTGACCTTTCCACCTTCCTCTTATAAGAATCCTTGTGAGGGCCTCCCTGGTGGTGCAGGGATTAAAGTGAAGGGGTTAAAGTCTCAGCCTTATAAAGCTATCACCAGCCACTGCCACAAGAGTTCAGTCCCCCAGCCAGGGAGGGGACCCACATGGTGCAGCAGACCTCTCCTCCTCACCTGCTACTCCCCTCAGCAGTGTATTTCAGTAGATCTCCCTGTTCTGCTCCCCACTCCCCTCTCACCACCTCACCTCTGGCCTTGTGTGCATAAATATATAAAATAAATCTTTTATTTTTTAACAAAAAAGAATGTTTGTGATTTCACTGGGAACACTCCAGTTGAGCCCACCTAGATAATCCAGGATAATGTTCCCATTTTAAGACCCTTAACTTAATCACATCCAGAAAGCCCCCTTTGCCGAGTAAGGTTGAAAATGTTGAGATATTGAAGATTAGGATGCAGGAATCTTTAGAGCTCATCGTTCTGTCTACCCGCCCTGCTCAACCCACCACCTGCTTCAGTTTCAGCAGTTATCCCTCCCAGTCTCCGTGCTTCCTCCCACAAAAGAGAACAAAAACTAGCATCAGGAGCCGCATGATACAATCCCTTCATCTGATGCTCCCAGTGAAGTGTTGGGGTGGAACTGGGGAGGCTCTTGCAGAATGGGGGTGGAGAGGTCTTGTAGGCTGGATTGGGGGAGACGTCAAAGGATGGAAGAAGAGTAGAAGGAAGGTGCTGGTGTCCAGACATGGAAGGGGTGAGCGATGCTTTCATAGAGATGAGCTGTTAAAACCATGCCCAGAAACACCTACTAAGTCTCCCTCTACTTGCTAGATTCTCTAGAACCCAGCACCACAGTCCTCCCCCTTGAGCCAAGGGGCTGGGCTTGCCGAAGGCCAGAAGTCACCCAAGGGACAGCAGCACCTTCAGAAACTGCCAGCAAGCTGCTGTTTCAAAAGATGCCCAGAGAGGAACTATATGTTAGAGGTTTTCTTGCTTTGAATCTCTGATTATCATCTTCAGAACCTTTCTGGGCTGAAGTCCCAACCTCAAAGCGGTGAACTTTCTGTTGATTGAGTGTATCAATCCAGTAAGATGACCTTAACAGAATTTCTTTTTTAAAGATTTATTTATTTATGCATACAAGCACTGGGGTACAGGCCAGAGGTGCGGGGGGGGGGGGGGGTGAGAAGATTCACCAGAGACAGAGTGGGGAACAGAACAGATAGATCGACTGAAGCGCACTGCCACGGGGAGCAGCGGGCACGGCAGGAGAAGTCTGCTGCACCATGTGAGTCACCCCCTGGCCGGCAGCAGGGATCGAACTCGTGCTGCAGTGGCTGCGGTTTGCTTCATAGTGCATTGCTTAACCCACTGCGCCACCAGAGAGGCCCCTTAACAGAATTTCTTAACAGAAATATATGTTCTCACAATTCTGAAGACTGCACGGCCAATAGCAAGGAATGGACAGATGTTTCTTCTGAAGCTTCTGTCCTTGGCTTGCATATCATCTTCATGTATCCTCACAGTCTTTCTTCTGTGGTCATCTGCCCTGGCTCCTCACTCTCTCCTTGTAAGAACCACGGTCATATTGGATTCAGGCCCATCTTTGTGACCTCTATTTAATCCCCTCCTTAAGGACGCTACCTCCAAACATGATTATTCTGAAGCACTGAGACTCATGACCTGGAAAGGGAGGAGGGGGACCCAACTCACCCCCAGAAATGGGCGAGACCCACAGAAGATTTGAAAGATCACTTCGCTTCTCTGTCATTTATTTAACCAGTGGCTAGGAAGATGACCGAGCTAAGCCACTGACTTGAAAGTGCACTGAAACCTGCCTTTTTGGTCTTAGGTAAAAGATAAGGGATAGCAGAGAAAGTCCAAGAAGTGCCCACAGTCCCAGTCTTCAGCTGTGTGAGCAAGAAGCAACATTTCAGGCTTGCTTTCCCCAGAGCAATTCCCTGCAGAAGGCTGTTTGCTTGATACATAACTCACAGCTAGTCACAGAAATTCCACCAAGTCAGTATACACCCTGAAGACAGGAAATACAGGAGCAGACAGTGAGTGTGTTTGATGCTCTTTGAAAAGGCTGTGTGATAGAAAATGATTTCATTCTCCAGGCATGGCTCTAAGAGGGAAGTCAAACAGCCCACAAGTTGAAACAAACCAAACAGCTTTATCTTATTCTTGATTCATGAGTTCCTCTTTCTTCAAAGCCCTTTAGAGGCAGGACTCTGTGGACAGTAATTGTTAGAGTAGCTGCTATTAGTGTCCTTGCCAGATCATGCTGTGTCTGTGGCTTACAGGACCTGGAATCTGTTTTTTTGTTTGCTTGTTTGCTTGTTTGTTTTGACAGCTCTTTGCTACTTGCTGATCCAGTTCACTCATAACATAGGCTTAAAATGTATACTATAAATACACACCTAAATGAAATAAGCCAATCACAAAAAAACACAAGCACTGTATGATTCCACTTACACCAGAGAATTAGAGAAGGCAAAATCATAGAGGCAGAAAGTAGGTGATTGCCAGTAACTGGGGGAGGAGATGTGGGGAGTTACTATCTAAGGAGTACAGTTTCATTTGCAAGATGAAAGTGTTCTGGAGATTGGTAGCACGACCATGTAAATGTGTTCACTGGACTGTACAATAAAAATGGTTAACATGGTATGTTATACATGTTTTTAGCACATTTTTTAAAAAGCTGTTGGACAAGATCATGTAATAGAAAAAACACAGGGCTTGGCCCAGGCAAAGCTAGGTTTGAATTCCATGTTTGTCACGCACGAGTTTGAGGGCGATGTTCTATTTATTTCTGTGCAACAAATCACCCAAAACAAAAACAAAAAAAAATTATCTAAAACGGCACTTTTATTTATTTTTTAAAGATTTATTGATCTCTTCATACAAGAGCTAGGGTGTAGGTCAAAAGTGGGGGGGCAGGGCCGGGGCCGGGGGTGAGAGGATTCACCAGACACAGAGTGGGGAGCAGAACAGGCAGATCTACTGAAACACACTGCTGAGGGGAGCAGCGGACAAGACAGGGAAGGTCTGCTGTGCCTTGTGGGCTAGGTCCCTGGCCAGAATTGAAGCACTCACATTGCAGTGGCTGGAGATAGCTTGATAGTGCTCTGTATTTAATTCCTGTACCACCAGGGAGGTCTTGTAACAGGGCAGAACCAGGATTTTGCTTTCTTTATTGTACCCTAGTTATATTAAAGTTCCTTTCCATTAAAGGTTTTATGTGTTTGTCTTAATGCAGCAAATGGCAAAACCCATTCAAAGAAGGCAAGCCTGGGGGTTCTGGGTGCTCCTCTCCCTACCCTGTAACAGTCTCAAAACAGCAACTTTAAGTAACAGTAATCATCTTACTGCTTCTCAATTACTATGGGGCAAGAATTTGGCAAGAGCTCCAGCTGGGTAGATGGGGCTCACGGTCCTCCCAAGTTTGCAGTCCTAGGAGTACAGGGAACACCCCGATTCTGGCTGAGTAACTCCCTCTCTGATAGCCTCAAGGCTTCTCGTAGAGGTCATGCGCACAGCTGACATGGGTGTCAGCCCAGCAGCCTCAGGACTCACATGGCAGCTCAGGACTCCCAAGAGACAGCTGCCCCAGGGAGTGAGGCAAAGGGGCATCCCTTTTCCCAGTTTGCCTCACAAGTGCCACTTTCAGGGCCTCCCTGGGCTAAGTCACAGCACTATAAACTATCCACAGCATGAGTTCGATCCCCAGCCAGGGAGCTTACCCACATGGCGCAGCAGCCCTCTCCTGCCTTGCCCGCTGCTGTATTTCAGTAGGTCTCCTGTTCTGCTCCCCACGCTGTCTCTGGTGAATCCTCTCATCCCCTGTGCCTCTCCTCTGCACCCCAGCTCTTGTATGCATAAATAAATAAATCTTAAAAAAAAAAGTTCCACTTCCTTTACATTCAGTCACAAGCAAATCACACTCCAGACTCAAGGGGAAGGGGATCAGAAGCCACCTCTTGATGGAACATTCTGGAGTCATGCTTGGCAAACTATGGCCACCTCGCTAAGACACCGTGCCCATTTGTTCACATAGTGTGTCTGACTTTGCCCCAGTACAGAGCTCAGTGGTTAGGACAACGACTGCAAGATCAAAGCCTAAAGCAATTAAATATAGGACTTAGAGAAAAATTTGCCCATTCCTGATGTAGAAGACCTTACTGAAAGGAAGATACAGTTGCATCTACCTTTGGGAAATGCAGCTGCCACAGGCAAGTTACCAGTCTCTCTGAATTTTATTTGTCTCCCAATCTGTAAAACAGAATGATGATCCTGTGTAAAAATATATTTAGCATAATGCTTATAAAAAGTAAAATTACATTTTCAGACTTAAGATTTGAAAGCCACAGAAAGGTCCTATTTTCAGCCACCATTGGGCTATTTGCATTGTGGGAAAATCCCAGTTATAGACACTTCCTGGAATTAAGGTAGACTTTACAGAGACCTTGAAAATAGATATTCATTAATCTTAAGAAATGTTTACCGCAATTCTTTATTTTTTTAAAGATTTATTTATTTATGCATACAAAAGCTGGGGAACAGACCAGAGGTGTGGGGGGTGAAAGGATTCACCAGAGACAGAGTGGGGAGCAGAACAGGCAGATGGACTGAAATACACTGCTGAGGGGAGCAGCAGGTGAGGCAGGAGAGGTCTGCTGCACTATGTAGGTTCCCTCCCTGGACGGGGGATGGCAGCAGATGTTTCATAGTGCGGTGCTTAACCCCTTGCACCATTAGGGAGGCCCCAAGGAATTCTTTTTAAAATGTGTGAATTTCTTCATGAATTCCTTTATCAGACTAGCTAGATTTTTACCTATCCAAAGCAAGAACCCAAAGAAATGAGAAAGATTCTGGCAAATCTGGAACTGGGTGGGAAAGGTAGAGATGGTAGCAGATCTCCTGTTGCCTTTAGAGAGAAAAATTCAAGACACTTGAATTTTTGTGCTCAAGGCTGCTTCTGCTTCAAAGCAATGAAAACTGTTCTCTTGGCCTCCCTTCCTTTATTGCCCAGACTTGCTATCTCCACTCGAGCCTCCTCCCACCTGCCAGGATCTCATTGAATTTTTTTCTCTCCTCACCCTGGATGTTTCCAAGGCCAATCCTCCAACTCCCCAAGAGATTAGCTGTTTGTGACCTAACTTTCTTCCCTGCTCCCAATTCAAACTGGCATACTGAGCCTATTTATTCAGCTCTCTGAACTCTTTCTCTATAGCAGCAAGCTTTCCTACTTAAGAAAATAGAGACCCCATGGCCTTTGCTATGGTAACATTAGACCTTCCAGTCCTAAGTTTTCTACTTATTTACCCAAAACCTATCCAAATCATCAGCTCTACCTTCTTTTAAAACTATTTTCTCACACCACTCCAGTTGATTGATTCCAATCACTTTGAAAATCCCCTTAGCTTCACCCTAAGCTTTGTTCCTATTTGCTGCAATTATTTTCCACCATAATATTTTTATATCACATATTATAAGTGTTTGTGGGTGGGGATGGGGGTGGCAGTTGGAAACTATGCAGTTTGATGATTAAAGAACATTCCCTTTGCAGCTATCAATTTTGGCATCATTTCCCCACCTGTTTTGCCTAACTCTGCAATTTCATAAAGTATTTTCTAGTATCCTCTGAGTCCCTACTCAATGTCATACAAAGATCAAATTCAGTTTTTTTTAAGATTTATTATTTATGTATACAAGAGCTGAAGTGCAGGCCAGAGGTGTGGGGGATGAGAAGATTCACCAGAGACAGAGTAGGGAACAGAACAGGTGGATCCACTGAAATACATGCTGACGGGAGCAGCAGGAGAGGCAGGAGAGGTCTGCTGCTCCGTGTGGGTCACCTCCCTGGCCGGGGATCGAACTCATGCTGCAGTGGCTGTGAGTAGCTTCATAGTGCTGTGACTTAATCCCTTGTGCCACCAGGGAGGCCAATTCAATTTACACTACTCTAAGAAGAACTGTGATTTGGAAAAATTATGCAGTTAGTTCTCAACAACTTTTTTTTAAAAGATTTATTTATTTATGCATACAAGAACCGGTGTACAGGCGAGAGGTGCGGGTGATGGGGGGTGAAAGGATTCACCAGAGACAGAGTGGGGAGCAGAACAGGCAGATCAACTGAAATGAACTGCTGAGGGGAGCAGCGGGCAAGACAGGAGAGGTTTGCCGCACCAGGGGGGTCATCTCCCTGGTTGGAGACAAGGATCAAACTCGTGCTGCAGTGGCTGCGGTTTGCTTTATATAGCGCTGTGCTTAACCGACTGTGTCACCAGGGAGGCCCCAGTTCTCAACAACTATTGCTATTAGTACTTTTGCTGACCCAATTGAAAAAACTGCATGGAACTTTTCAATTTACAAAGGGCTCTGGCACAGGCTACCCCATAATGTTCACTGTGACAACATCTTAAATCACTATCTCTTTGTACAGACTGTTAGAAATGAAGCAGAGAATAGTGAAGTGCTACATTCTGCATGGACCTACAGACTCGGAGCACCAAGGACCTTTGCAGCCTCATTCCTAAATGCATGCTTCCTAAGTGTGTTCGGTCCTGGGCCCTTTGAAGCAATTTTGTTTCCTCAATCCCTTTTCCCAAAGGGCCAGCCCATTTTCCTTTGAAAACATTTGTTTGTTTTATATCGATACCACTTATGAATTAAAGTGCTGTGCATATTTTGTATACATTCAAAAAATTTTTTCAACAATATGCTTCTTAATCTAATCCCTCTCATATTAGTGCCAGAAAAATGACCTAAAAGGAAAGCTTTAAGGCATATGTGGTAGAACAGCTTTGGTTATTTTGTTTATTTTTATCCTAAGGAATAACTAAAAATGAAAATGTGTCTGAGATAGTCATTGTTTCAGATGTACTTTTTTGACAGACGCTCTGAATTTAAAGGTCACATGAAGTAGAATTTTGAGTATCTCTCTGTAAGAGCACCGCCAGTGAGTACTAGAGACACAGCAGCGTGTTAGTCTGAGATTCAGTTAGTTTCATCAACTACCACCTACCTACCTGACACCAGACTGAATAATTGAGAGCTTTGGTTGCCATGTTTATGGACAGGCATAATGTTACACCTTCATGTAGAACTTGGCTTCAGCGTTTAGAAGGCCTCTACACAGGACCCCAGGTATAGCTGGCTTAGTAGCTGCTAAGACAAAATGAAGGGATTTCTTTTATGGAATTGTTGATAATGTTATTATTATTACTGTATCTTATTTATTGAGCATAGAGGCAGAAAAAAAAATCCCCCCCACCCTACACATCCCTCTGGTTCGCTCACTAATCAAGCAATCAACTGACATCAATTAGATTAGAATAAGAACAAATTGAATGTACCAGAGTTTTCCAAGCAGGGAAGGATACTTAGCATATAAAAAGTCATTGCAAAAATGTAAGCCCACACAGACAAGCAGATAAATAAAATTTTAAAAATAAATTCAAAGTGACTTAGATAGCAAATACATTTCTCTTCTCAAATAGTAGGAAGTCTAGCGATAGGGCAGCCAATAAATTTTTCAAAAATAGGTTGCTGGGCCTCCCTGGTAGCACAAGGGGTTAAGCACCGCAGTATGAAGAACTGCAGCATGAGTTCGATCCCCAGTCAGGGAGGGGACCCACATGGCACAGCAGACCCCTCCTGCCTCACCCGCTGCTCCCCTCAGCAGTATATTTCAGTCGATCTGCCTGTTCTGTTCCCCACTCTGTCTCTGGTAAATCTCCTACACCCCCTACACCTCTGGCCTGTACCCCAGTTCTTGTATGCATAAATAAAAATGAATCTTTAAAAAAAAAAAAGGGTTGTTGCCACCGTTAAACCTGTCCTGCCCAAAGTGAGCTCGTCTCCTCTGGCAGATACTCTTCGTGGTCCCCAGATGGCAGTCTCAGTTCAGTGTACCTCTTGTTCATGTCAAAGTTGAGAAAGGAAAGGAATTTTCCTTACTTGTGTCACTTTAACTAGGGAGAGAAACTTTCCCAGAAGCATCCCCAGCAAAAGCCTTTCTCATCCCTTTGCCCTGTAGACCAGTAAAGAGCCTGCAAATGTAGAGGGCAGACCACCTCCAGAAAAGTCATGGCTGCTTGGAAAAGTCAACAGAATTTGTGGTGCCGCTGGCAAGAAGGGTGATAAGAAGAAAACAATGTTTACTGCAGGCATAAAGGCATTTAAAAAGATGGTCCACCCTGGGCCCGCCCTGGTGGCACAGTGGGTTAAGCAACACACTATGAAGCAAACCGTAGCCACTGCAGCACGAGTTTGATCCCTGCTGCTGGCCAGCATGGCGCAGCAGACCTCTCCTGCCTGGCCCGCTGCTCCCCTCAGCAGTGTGTTTCTGTCAATCTGCCTGTTCTACATCCTGCTCCTCTGGCCTGTACCCCAGTGCTTATATGCATAAATAAATAAATCTTAAAAAAAAAAAAAAAGATGGTCCATCCTGTAATGCTAAGTAGACAAGTGTGAGAATGTCAGGAAAGGCTAATAAAAGCCCCACAGCCAGACTGCAAAGGAGTTAGTTCTACGCCAGCGTTGGGCTATGTTTTGGTGTTAGTGTTCCTTAAGATTCTAAAGACAAGGTCTCCCTGGTGACATAAGGGTTAAAGTTTGAGCGCTATCAAGCTATCAGCAGCCACTGCAACATGAGTTCAATCCCTAGCCAGGTTGCTGACCCACATATGGCCCAGCAGACCTATCCTGTCTCATTCACTTCTCCCTCAGCAGTGTATTTCAATAATTCTGCCTATTCTGTTCCCCACTCTGTCTCTGGTGAATCCTCTCAGCCCATATCTCTGGCCTACACCCCAGTTCTTCTATGCATAAATTAAAAATAATAATAACTCTTTAGAGGTCTCTCTCATGGCACAAGGTGTTAAGTCTGTCTCAGCACTCTGAAGCTATCCACAGCCACTGCAGCATGAGTTCGATCCCCAGCCAGGGAACTAACATACATGGCACAGCAGACCTCTCCTGTCTCACCCACTGCTCCCCTCAGCAGTGTATTTTAGTAGATCTTCCTGTTCTGTTCTATTCTTCACTCTGTCTCTGGTGATTCCTCTCATCAACCCCCCACCACCACCACCACCACCACCTCCCCGCACCCTTGGCCCCAGTTTTTGTATGCATAAATAAATAAATCTTTTAAAAGTATATTCTAAAGACAGCTAAATAGCAAACATTGTTAAGTTTTTCATTGTTCTTTTTTGAAATGTGACAATCATACGTTTCCTTAATAAATAAAATATATATCAGATCAGTGAAGATACACCATATCTAATTCTGACATTAGTATATTTTCAGAATTACAACAGTAATCCATGTTCTATCTTTTTAAATTGGAAAACTGAAAGA
Source organism: Galemys pyrenaicus (assembly GCA_019455555.1). Taxonomy (NCBI): domain Eukaryota; kingdom Metazoa; phylum Chordata; class Mammalia; order Eulipotyphla; family Talpidae; genus Galemys; species Galemys pyrenaicus. The sequence goes on along the minus strand of JAGFMF010011493.1, from coordinate 1,414,854 downwards.
AACTAAAATAATGAAGTAAAAATCACCCATGTAAGCCTATTGCTTGTTTATCACCAGCTGAGGTCAAAGCAAAGTCCTTATGTGCATAGTAGTTTTATAAAGTGGCAGTAGGGACTTGTTTTCTTTGTTATCAATACACATCAATGTCAAGTTCTTACCAAACAAACAAAAGCAAACTATTGCTGGTCAGTTTGGAGAGGGAATAGCAACAAATAAAGCCAATGCACTCTAAGGCTGATAAATTATATACCACAGCAGGGGAAAAAATAGTGGCAACACTGTGGTTGCTTTTTTCCCCAGAGGGGTGAATTTCTGTTTGATGATTTTTTTTTTTTCTTTGTAGAACAGGTTATCAAAACCCAAACTCTGGGTAAGGAGGTGAGACGCTCCAGCCAGTCCTTCAGAGAGGGTTATCATAGGTGTGGTCTGGCAGGGATGCCTGGGGAAGGGCTGCGAGAACTGGGGCCAGATGTGACCCTGGGGAGGAGAGCACTCATGGCCGCCTGGTCTCAGCACAAGGGAGGCATGGGGACACTCTAAGAGGCCACTTCGGGAAGACTGGGTCTGCCGTTGTGCCCTCTCAGAAGTATGACAGGGTGGTCTCAGGATAGGGAAAGTTCCAGAATCCCTGCCCCACCCTAAGTGGGGTGAAGCTGAGCAGGGATAAGGTGCTGGAGAGGAAATAAAAAACAAAAGAAAGGGGAGGGAAAAAAAAAAACAAAACAAAATAGAAAGCAGCAAGGAGACCTAAAGGAGGCACGTGGAGCAGAGGGACGTGTGAAAAAACTGTGCTTGCTTTTTAGTCTTAGACTAGTTAAAACAGATGTGGGTGAGAGACCTGTGGGGAGCTTAATAATAGCAGCTTTCATCTTAATTTTAATTTTGCTCTTTTCCCCCCCCAATTTGTCTAACCCCTTCTGACCCTTTTCTCTGGGCCTCCACTAAAAGGTCCTTTTTTTTTTTTTTTTTAAAGATTTATTTATGCATACAAGAGCTGGGGTACAGGCCAGAGTTGCGGGAGGTGAGAGATTTGCCAGAGACAGAGTGGGGAGCAGAACAGGCAGATCGATGTAAACACACTGCTGAGGGGAGCAGCAGGCAAGGAGAGGTCTGCTGCGCCATGTGGATCCCCTCCCTGGTGGCAGCAGGAATCGAACTGGTGCTGCAGTGGCTGCGGTTTGGTTTGCTTCACAGTGTGTTGCTTAACCCACTGCGCCCCCAGGGAGGCCCTAAAAGGTCCTTTAAACTTGTGGCAGGCTTTTGGACCTTGCTTTAGGCCCAGTCTTATTTTGTTGGACTTTTACCCTCATTTCCTCTCCATTAAAGGCCTTATATGTTTGTCTTAATGCAGTGGATGGCAAAACCCATTTTATTTATTTATTTATTTATTTTTTTCAAAACCCATTTTAAAAAGGCAAGTTTGGGGGTTCTAGGGTGCCCCTCTCCCTGCCCTGTAACAGAAGGGCCACTACGAAAGGTCAGAATTTGTAAAATGCTTTAACTTTCCACTTCCAGTTTTAAAATGGAAATCTAAATACCTCTCTAATAGCAAACAATAATAAGACTTGTAAAATGCTGGGGCTTGTCTAGGCAGGAACCCATTATGGATGTTGTTAGATTTTGTTTTGAAGTCACCCTTTAATCTTACGATTCGCTTTTACACAAACTTACTAGTAGCAATAGTGGGTGCCAGCTAAAGTGGTTTCCTTGTTATGTGCTGCCTGGACTGTTAGATAACTAGAGAAAGACAAAGACTATTCTGCCACTAAAACACTATCTGACCTGGGCCTCCCTGGTGGCTCAAGGGATTAAGCACCTCGAGTTCAATCCCCAGCCAGGGAGGGGACCCACAGGGAGCCACAGACCTCTCCTGCCTCGCCTGCTGCTCCCCTCAGCAGTGTATTTCCATTGATTTGCCTGTTCTGCTCTGTCTCTGGTGAATCCTCTCACCCCTACACCTCTGACCTGTACCCCAGCTCTTGTATGCATAAATAAATAAATCTTAAAAAAAAAAATAACTATCTGACCTTGGGAAAGTCACTTAGCCACCCAGGTCCTTAAAAGGGGAACATTCAAGACAGAGGTTCAGAGGGGCAGGCTGGAAGAGCTCCTGCAGACAGCTGGCTTCTGCCCCTCTTGCCTGGGAGGGAACTGAGGGTCAGAGTGAGTGAGCAGCCAGCAGACCAGCAGCTGTCTCCAAGCTTCACTTAAGAGGAATTCAGTGAATTTAGAAATTGTGTTTGAAAAACAAATAAACAGGAAATACTAAAATGTGAAAGACTGAAGAAAACTAAAGCTTTGAGAAACAGAAGATGCTTTCTTTTTCTTAAAGACTTATTTATTTATGCATACAAGAACTGGGGTAAAGGTCAGAGGTGTGAGGGGTGAGAGGATTCACTAGAGACAGAGTAGGGAGCAGAACAGGTGGATCCACTGAAATACACTGCTGAGGGGAGCAGCGGGCGGAGAGGTCTGCTGTTCCATGTGGGTCACCTCCCTAGCCAAGGATCCAATTTGTGTTGCAGTTTTGTGGATGCTTCATACTGTGGTGCTTAACCCCTTGCCCCACCAGGGAGGCTCCAGAAGATACTTTATAATAGGTATTCAGATTGGTTTATTAGTATATTGTGAACAAATACTTACTGGAGGTCCACATGGAGCTTCAAGTATGGCAGGGAATTGAGAAGGTGATTATTAGGTCGTGAGTGCTCTGTTAGAGGATAGGTTTTGTTTGTTTATTTGTTTGACCTATTTTGCCACTTATGAGGTTTTACCTTTATTTATTTATTGCATGTAGAAGAACTGGGGTTTAGGTCAGAGGTGCAATGGGGGTGAGAGGATTCATCAGAGACAGAGTGGGAGTAGAATAGGCTAATTTACTGAAATCCACTGCTGAGGGAAGCAGTGGGCGAGACAGGTGGGGAGCAGTGTGCGACAACAGGTGAATTTACTGAAATCCACTGCTGAGGGAGTGGGCGAGACAGGAGGGGAGCAGTGTGTGAGAACAGGTCAATTTGCTTAACTACACTGCTGAGGGGAGCAGTGGGTGAAACAGCTGTGCCATATGTAGTCACCTCCCTGACAGGGGATCAACTCAGACCATTGAAGTGATAGCACTGAGACTTAACCCCTAGGCTACCATGGAAGCCAAAAAAGTGCAGTGTTCTAAGGAGAACCCATTTAGAAGTTTATTCCAGAAATTTTCCTGGATTAGAAAAGAAAGTCCTTGGTCTGTGCCAAGGTCATGCAACTTCATGGTTTGAATAAAAGTAAAAGTGGCAGGTGGTTTTAGAGTTATGAGACTTGAAAGGTGAGCTGCAACCAAGTTGTCCAGAACCTCCCAAGTCAGAGCTGTAAGACTATCCTGAGGGCAGACCTGCAGACTGATGAATGACAGGTCTGCTCAGCCTTCAGTTCTTTTTTTTTTTTTTAAAGATTTATTTATTTATGCATACAAGCACTGGGGTACAGGCCAGAGGTGGGGG
>JAGFMF010011493.1:1389977-1411269 GCA_019455555.1 Galemys pyrenaicus | reverse complement strand
CTCCCTGGCCGGCAGCAGGGATCGAACTCGTGCTGCAGTGGCTGCGGTTTGCTTCATAGTGCGTTGCTTAACCCACTGCGCCACCAGGGAGGCCCCTCAGCCTTCAGTTCTTACTCTGCACTACAACAGTTGGGAAGCAGAAACCAGAAGATATTCTAACAAATCACATTTGACCTATTGCCCGGAATGTATACCGACCTAGACGCAGACACAAACTGAAACAAGTTGCACAGAACAATACTTACTTTTCCTTTGTCTGACACTCTGAGATTTTCTGATCTACTTCATTTTTTAAGTAGTGAAACAGCATGACACACTTAAATTGATTTCATGACCTATGAATAAGTCACAACGTGTAGCTTGGGAAAACTTGAGTTAGGAAGTTGCTGTGTCCTCCAGAGAAGAGATAATGGGTAGCAGAAAGGTGGGTTGGAAGATACAGGATGATCCCAGTGGGATTTAAGAGATAGGAGAAAAGGACCCAAAGAATTAGAGATAGTGCTCAGAGTTTTGTCTAGAAATCCAGGTAGATAAAGAAGTCATTTACTGAGATGGAGAACATTAACTGGAAGCTCTGTCAAAAAAGTGTAATGAGAAATGCTGGCTTCATTTGCTAAATATAACTGTCCCTCTAATTTGAGAGCCATCTAAAGGAAAACCACCTAAGAACTATTTTATATAACTCCAGAAAATGCTCATTTTTTTTTAAAGATTTATTTATTTATGCATACAAGCACTGGGGTACAGGCCAAAGGTGTAGAGGGGTGGTGATGAGAGGATTCACCACAGAGAGCAGGGAGCAGAACAGGCAGATCGACTGAAACACACTGCTGAGGGGAGCAGGGGTAGAGGCAGGAGAGGTCTGCCGCCATGTGGGTCCCCTCCCTGGCCGGCAGCAGGGATTGAACTTGTGCTGCAGTGGCTGCGGTTTGCGTCATAGTGCGTTGCTTAACCCACTGCGCCACCAGGGAGGCCCGAAAATGCTCATGTTTTACCAAAATAAAGAGCAACTTGGAGGCAATGAAAAGGAGGAACTATTATGCAAAGCAGAGAAATGGGTCCCCGCACTAGGGCTGAAAATTCCACTTCAAAAAAAGTAAAGTCAAGCCATAAACCCCAGGCAAACAGCCCAAATCCAAGACTCACCTGGTGCTTCCCTAGGCTGTTTGCAGGGCTTTTGTAAGGTTAAGAATAGGCTCCGGACAGCCTCTCGCTTTTCACTTAACAAAGTGTTGGCAGTAGTTAGGTTCTTTACAAGCAAAGTTAGCATCAAATTTAGAATGCACAAATCACTGATTCAGGAATGTAATGGGCTTTTTTTTTTTTTTTTTTTTCCCAACTTATAAAAATGGAAATCCATTAACGTTATTCTTCCNATTTAGAATGCACAAATCACTGATTCAGGAATGTAATGGGCTTTTTTTTTTTTTTTTTTTGCCCAACTTATAAAAATGGAAATCCATTAACGTTATTCTTCCTGCATGCTCTGGAACAGCAGTGGGTCAAAAGGACTTCTCTACCTCCCTTTTCATGGCTGCCACAGTTCCAATCCTTCTCCTTCTAATTCCTTTATTTTACAAAACAATAGGGACGTGGTGGCAGCCTGTTGCTAGTTGAAGATTTTGAACAATAGGTGTTTCTGAGCCGGGTTTATTGAAATGGTCTTGTCTGTGACCTGGGGGAGATTGTAAATGAGATGTCAACAGCAGCTCTTTTGTGTGGATGGCATTCAGCCTGAAAGAGAGGAATTTCCCTTACTGTGGTAGTATTTAAAGTAGATTTGTTGCTGCTTTTGCTAAAACTTTTCATCCTACTGGCCCAGCTAACAGCATTGAATGAGTCACTTGACGTGATTGGGCGTGATTGTGACTTCCTTCCCTCCTGCACTAAGCACTGACTCAGTCATTTACATTTAGAAAGGCAGGCTCCTAAGAAGATTTCTTGCATTTTCATCAGCGCAAGCCTCTTTTCTAGACGGTCACGTGGTCCTGACCCGCCAGCTCGCCTGTCAGCCCCGGGAGAGCCTGTCTCGTCAGGCTGTTTTCTCACTCCCTGGATAACTTCTGCTGGTTCTGTTTGCTGGTTCTGTTTGCTTGTTTTCTGTTTTAAATCTAAGGCAAGATTAACACAATTTCCTGCCTTTTTCTCCCTTTCACCCTCCTCCCCCTCTTTTGGGTAAAAGTCAGGAAACTTAAGTTTACTATAAGGACCCAAGACTGAGGTTGACTAACTCCACCTCAGAAGATAAGGCAACCATTTTATTACCTCTCAGCCAGGTGCCTGAGGGTGACAAGAGGTACTTTTATCTGGAGGGGAGCTAGATTAACTGAGACTGGGCTGGGCCTTCAAGCACCAGCCATCCAACCGCTTCCCTTTGCTGGGACCCATTTGCCAACTCCTACTGAAAGCTAATTTTGATCCAAAGGCCAGAGCCCATTTCCTCTAGTTTTTCCGCATTCCTGCTTCTTAACACTTTAGCTGTCATTTCTTTATTCAATTATGAACAACTTAGTTACCACTGTGAACCAAACTCCTAGAAGAGAGTAAAATTCAAGTGCGGCCCCAACTATACAACATACAAGATTCCCCTGACTTAGATTAGCAGTGGCTCAAGTGGCCTTTTCAAAGAGTTGATACATAATATAATCATTTACGATGGCAATACAAATCCAAAATAATGACTTTTTTGGGCCTTTTTTTATTAAAGATTTATTTATGCATACAAGAACTGGGATACAGGCCAGAGGTGTGGGGGATGTGTGAAGGTTCACCAGAGACAGAGTGGGGAGCAGAACTGGCAGATTGGCTGAAATATACTGCTGAGGGGAGCAGCGGGTGAGGCAGGAGAGGTCTGCTGCACCATGTGGGTCAACTCCCTGGTCAGGGATTGAACTCAAGTTGCAGTGGCTGCAGATGCTTCACAGTGCAGTACTTAAACCCTTGTGCCACCAGGGAGGCCCCCTTGGTCTTTAGTTTCTATGGTTCCTTTTAAGAAGTGGGGTAAACCACACAAGGCAGTGTGTGTTTTGTACATAAACATTTATACTGCTTGATTTATTTATCCTTGCAGTTCCGGAACTTAATCGGCTACCTACACATTGGTTTGTTCTTCAAGCTGCGTTTCATGGGTTATCTTGGTTAATTCTTGGTTGGAGATGTGGCACAAAAGTCCACATTTTGAAAATTATAAATGTTTTTAAAGAGTTATTTATTTATGCATACAAGAACTAGGGTACAGGCCAGAGGTGCAGGGGATAGTAGGAGTCACCAGAGACAGAGTGGGAAGCAGAATAGGCAAATCCACTGAAATACATTGCTGAGGGGAGCAGCTGGCGAGAGAGAAGAGGCTGCTGTGCCATGTGGGTCAGCTCCCTGGCTGGGGACTGAAATGTTGCAGTGGCTGTGGATAGCTTCATAGTGCTACGTTTTAACCTCCGGCACCACCCGGTAGGCCCTAAAAATGATATTTTAAACTTTGTTTCCTGAGTAATGCTTCCATGAATGAATAATGAGTTCATGAAGTTAGTGCAGTGCCGCCCTCCTATCAGAGCAAATTATAACAAGCCAAGGTGAAGAAGGTTTGTCACGGCAGAAATTCCATTAGGAAACCAAGCAGCACTCAGAGAAGAGAAGGAAAGTTCTTTATTTACACGGGTGGCTTTTATACCAGCAGACTGAGAGAACACTCTCAAAGTCTGAGCCCCAAGCAACTAGGTCACAGAGTATCTATAGACTAAAGCAAGGGGTACAGTCATCTGGGATGCATGTATCAGGGTACATGTGGCCTTGACAGTTATCAGATATTCCCTGAAACTTTCAGTCTACAGATTATGTCCCAACTTCAGCTAATCAACAGGTCAGCCTGACATTTTCCACTTCAGGTTTAGTTTTATTTATTTGGCATAGTTTGAGCATCAGGGATGCCAGTGATCGAGAGGATGAGTTAAAAACACACACATAACCTTACAAATATTAAGTTTTTATCTGTAAGTACACATATACCCCTTTCTATAATTCATAGACATTCCATATCGTGGTAAGAGGTCAGTTTAAAGGCCCTACTGGGGCCTCCCCAATGGTGCAAGGGGCTAAGCACTGTACTATGAGGCATCTGCAGTCACTGAAGCATGAGTTCAATCCCCAGCCAGGGAACTGACCCACATGGCACAGCAGACCTCTCCTGACTGGCCCGCTGCTCCCCTCAGCAGTGTGTTTCAATCAGTCTGCCTGTTTTGTTCCCCACTCTATCTCTGATGAATTCTCTCACTCCCCACACATTGGCCTATACCAGTTCTTGTATGCATAAATAAATAAATAAAATTTTAAGGCCCTCTTGACAGCCCTATTACTATTCTCCAAAAATCAAAAAAGAGGCCTCCCTGGTGGCACAAGGGGTTAAGGCACAACTCTATGGGCAGCCACTGCTGCATGAGTTCAGTCCCAGCCAGGGAGGTGACCTACATGGCGCAGCAGACCTCTCCTACCTCGCCTGCTGCTCCCCTCAGCAGTGTATTTCAGTCGATCTGCCTGTTCTGCTCCCCACTCTATCTTTGGTGAGTTCTCTCACCCCTCACATCTCAGACCTGTACTCCAGGTTTTATATGCACAAATACACAAATCTCTTCTTAAAAAAATCAAAAAAGTACGTTTCCGAGTAGTGTGTGAAACACACAGTGAAAAACCAGTGAGCACCTAGCACTCTGCAGGATTAACAAAAGACAGTGTCATCAAATGTGACTTGGATTCCTCTATTCCTCAAAGGCAGAGCACTTTGCTCACCCACAATGCCAAGCCCACTACTGCCCCAGCACCACCCATCCTCTGCCCTCCATGTTGCCTGGCATGGGTAGGTTCCACTAGAGACCTGAGACAGGAGGAAGGGAGAGACTCTCACTGCCCCAAGGCATCTGAAGGAAGGTGGGGGGTGGGGGGATGAGGGGCAGCACCTGCCACTCCAAAAGCTTTTGGCCAAAACCTGACCTTAGAACTCCTTGCAGTGTGACTGTCCTATCCTCCCCCACCCCAAACACACACAGACATACACACATTAGAGTAGGTGACTAAGGGGTACTCCCCTTGACACCCTGAGTATGTCATCTATATTAGCTTTCCACAACCCCCAAAATTCTGAATTCCGAACATTTGACCAAAAGAGTTACAGATAAGCCTTTTGGACAGAGACATTGTTCCCTCCCTCCCTCCCTCCCTCTCTCCCTTCCTCCCTCTCTCCCTTCCTTGAAATAAGTCAGAAGGCAAAAGAAAAACACTGGATGTTTTTACTTATAGGAGGAATATAAGGGAGCCAGGAAAATAATAATAACGATTAAAAAAAATCAGATCACAACACAACAAAAACAAAAAGACAAACAAATCAGAGGCACTGGGGTAGGGGAGAGGGACTGGGATGAGGGCAGAAAGAGTACAAGGGACTGAGGTGATGGTGCACTAGTGAATTGGTGGTGGGAATTCCATGGGGCCTACAAATAACGTCAAATATACATAAAGAAAAAAAGATTGATTTATTTATGCATAGAAAAACTGGGATGCAGGCCAGGGGTGAACGGGGAGAGGAGGTGTGGTGGGGGTGTGAGAGGAGTCACCAGAAACAAAGTGGGGAGCAGAACAGGCAGATACAAAAATATATTGCTGAGGGCAGCAGCGGGAGAGACAGGCGAGGTCTGCTGTGCCTTGTGAGTCTGCTGTGCCTTGTGGGTCAGTTCCCTTGCTGGGGATCGAACTCATGCTGCAGTGGCTGCAAACAGCTTCAGAGTGCTGCCGCTGAACCTCTTGTGCCACCAGGAAGGGCCCCAGACATTGTTCTTTCAATGGCTCTAAGGATAATCTTAAGGACAGCAGCACTTTCAAAGATAGTAGGAGGCTTAAAAGGCAAGAACCCAGGTTGTGATCAAATTCCACCCTGGGAGAACTGAGCAACCGAAACTCTCCAGTGCCCTTTGTGTTTGTAGAAATGAGGTTATAGGTAAAACGTCTGGCCTTAGTAAACACTCAGTGAATGAGAACAATGGTGGGGGGGGGGGGTAGGTAAATTGATACAGATTTTAGCACCTCACCAGTTTCCTAGGTTACTTTTATTTAATTTTGACAAATGACCAGAAGCCCAACTGTAAAGTGGTATTCTTAATGCAGTATTGAGGTAGCAGTTGAAATACTAATTTTAAAATGCAGTGCAGGGAAGGAACTTGTGTTTGCCACACAGTGTGCACAGAAAGGGCCCTGGGGACACCTGGACAGGCCCTTCTCTGATCTGTGTCCTCATGGCAGGGACACAGACGAATAAAGAGGTTTCATTTTAAAGAACAGAGTCTCTTGTTTAACTAGAAGTGAGGGGCAGGGCGAAACGAGTTGATAAAAATAGTCTTCCACAGGTTAACCCATCTAGTTTTTCCTTTAAAAACGGGGGCTCCGGGGAGGCCAGAGGAGAGGAGCGGGATGAGTGATCAACTGCCTAACCTGCAAGGACCACGGCTCCCGTGGCCACCCGCACGCAAGCCCAGCTCTCCAGACCCAAGTAATTATCCCTCATCATGCCGAAACCAACAGGAAGGAATGGTGAATGCATTTTCTTTCTTCTCGGCTTCCCCACACATCCTGTTTTCCCAGGTTTGGGGTTTGAGTGTGTCTTATGTAAAAGCTTCTGCTCTGGGTCAGTCCCTCCCACCAACAGCATCGGGCTGCTCTGACAGAAGGTCAGCTTTCTCTCCAGAGCCCTGCGAGTCTGCGGGGAGCAGAGGTCACCAATAAACTAGCCTCGAGTTTCAGTTAGGACTGAGTCTGACTCTGTCCAATGTGTTGAACTCTGGTCTGTGCAGCGGCCACTTTGCACGTCATCTAGCTTTCTTAAGAGAGACAACTCTCTTAAGGGCACCCAACGTCCTGCTCATCTAGAAACAGCCAATTATTCAGTATAGCCTTGGAGTTGGGCACATTAGAATTCTACTGTGTTTACCAGACACACAGTGACATAACAGGAGAGCCCTGCTCCGCAGTAAGTTTCCATTCCAGATCTTTCCCTATGCTTTAGGCTCCAGGTTCCAAAGTGGAAGGATGCTCATTCTTAAGAAATTGTTACAGGGCAACCAGGACAACAAAAGGAGACTAGGATGTAAAGAAAACACCTTAACTCTTAGCTATGCATCTTGCACAAGTACACAGGGCACAGAATGATAAGAAATCAAAGACTAAGAAAGGAACTAAGGAGAAGAAAGACAGTTGCAGGGGAAAGGGTCAGTCAGCATTGTTGTCAGGTTCTCCCCCTGCACACAGCCGTGGGTACAGCCAAGCACAGATGGAGAAAATCAGGTAGATAATCCGTAGATCCACAGGTCCAACTTGTTTCAGCTGATAGTGGTTCAGGTTTTTTACAGACAAACTTCCTATCAAAAGTTGGTCAATGGCAATTGTGCTTGAGCAGCACATGGCTGGTCACTAACAAGCATTAGTGAGTGCTGGTGAAAGATCACATTGCAACATCCAAGGTCACAGAGAATGACTTTGCTGAGTATTCATTTTACTTCTACCCTGGTGACTTCCCTTTCATGATTATTGGTTCCTTTTTGGTTTTTTCCCACTAAACATCTTCCCAGCCTTATCCATCCCTTTATCTAACAAGTATTTAATCAAGGTACTACCATGTACTACACGTATTCTAAGTACTGCAGTCACATCATTAATTAATAAAACAGACAATGCCTGACCTTGTCATTCTTACATCCTAAACTAGTTCCTTGTCTCAGGAAAAAATAACTTACCTAACAGAGGATATAGAAAAGTATTGCTAAGAAGTGACACCAGACAAGAAAACTGGTTGAAAGAAACTTAAAAGAAAAATTCTCTTCCCTGCTTCTGACACCATCCCTAGCCCAGATGTCCTAGGCAGGCTGTCTTTCCATGAGACCCAGTCTGCCCTGACCTGAGGAGCTGGTAGACCAGCTGCCCAAACAGGAAACCTTATATAAATCTGTAACCCTGACCTTGAGCCCTGAATCTTCCCCTCTTGTAAACAGTCCATTCAACCCAGGAAGACCTGCAGACCTGACTAGGACAAATTTTTAAAAACCTACACAATATTACAAACATTGGAAAACAAAAACCCTAGTCCTAGAGGAAGTGAACTATCTGAATCAGTGGCAGAAATCACTTCATAAAGTAATGGGACAAATGGAAATTTAATCCTAAACAGATGAAACTGCCAGGCAGTCATTTGTGCACATGGATGACTCAATAGCACCTGTTGCAAAGTGGGGGGGGGGGTGACGAGCCGTGAAATCCTGATGCATTCCCTACTAGAAGCAACGGCTCTGCCTTGCAAATTAGTAAGCCTAATGTTTCCAACATCCTGACTTCAACATTTGTGCCTAGTTCTATGACCATGACTCACCTTAGCGCCTGGTCAAATGATTCTTAGTCAGAACTCTAGAGTTTTAATCTTTAGTATCAAATGATCTAAACAAATACCAGCCAAGTATCTTCAACTTTCGAGATGTTCCTTTGAAATGACTGTTTTGACATATGGTAACCCTCAATTTCTAATATTATTTAACTTACTGCCAAGCTTCATCAAAAGTCTACATTAGAAGATTTAGACCTTAGCCCCTGGACCAGCGCCTTTAAAATGACTTTCCTCCAAATATCATGTAACTTCCTTTAATTAATTAATGGAACTTTTTGAAGGAAACTGTTACTTTGATCTGAACCTCAGTGAACATTTCCAAAGAGGAAAAACAGATACCAGCGTTTCTCCAAATCAGAGACGGCCAGGAGGAAGCAGCATCTGAGAGCAAGAAGACTGATTGGTTACAAGTACTGCCCTTGGCATTTTTGTGGGTGTTTGCCGCACACAGAGATAAAAGCTAAGGTGGGGCTGCAAGGTGTGCTTGGGGGAAGCTGGGCCTGCAGTCTGGAAATCCTACGTAATCCTTGCAACTGGGTAAAAACTGGAAGCCAGCAGTAGGAATTACTAATGCTTCTGCCTTTGAGAAGGGTTTCTGCTTACAAAGTACAGATTCAAAGTAAAATGGAAAATGCAAGTCCCACCCAGCAGGAAGCCTCGATCTCTCTAGTAATCCTCATTGCCAGCCACCTAACCAAATGGCCAGGCCGTTCTCACCAGCATAACAAAATAGGTTACCCTAGCCGCAGCTTAAAAAAAAAAAAAAATCCAGCGACCTCGAAGAGATCTTACTCTGCAACGAGGGTAAAATTTTTGTTGAGATAGAAAGTTAAAAAGCAAAGACATACGAAGAACATAACGAGGGCAAGTCACGAATTCCCCTCGTTATGTTTTTTGGAAGACAAGTCCAGCAAAGATGTCCACCCCCTTCTGTCCCGTGACTTACCTTGCAGACAGACAGCCGCAGATTTCAAGGCGCATCGGTAGGTTCCGAGCTAACCACTAGGAGGCACTGGAGAACAGGGCTGCCCGCAGTCACATTTGTTTTCTCAGACATTTCTGGGGGGAGGGAGGTATTTTGAGGGGTGGGGGTAGTAAGAGAGATGCAGCTGCCTGGCCAAAAAAAAAAAAATCCATTTGTCCTCTGAAATTATGCCACTTGCCACTTTACAAGGCAAAGGTTGCCACGTTACCTGTTGCCAGGTTCCTGAGAGTGCTTGGAGAAAATGTGGATGAGAAAGGTACAGCACAAAGTCCTTCAGCTTGGTAGCTTGCAAACTCTTTTGACAGGGCTGGCGCTGACATTTGGAGAGCAGCTGCGTGGATTGCCAGCGCATTGTTTGGTTGTAGTTCTGAGAGGAGTGGCTGCGTCTTACATCATTTCCAGGCATGAAGTGCATGGAGCTTTTTTTTAAAGACTAACTTTCTGATCCCTCCCTCTCCGGAGTTTGGTACAGTACAGGCACTGTGCACAACAGCCTCACCTCAGGAAGCCCAAGTTTTGTAGCAGCTTGTTAAAACAACTTGGGTGTCTCTTAAAAAAAAAAAAGTGTGACTCTGAAACAAACCTTTCCATTCTTCCTTCTGAGAACAATGCTGTGTTTGATTAGCAGCCAGCTCTGCTCTCTGAAAGATCTGAGCACCCCACAAGAGGTGGCTGCTATCAGTTGAATAGATCTCTAAGCTAGACATGCTGGGGCTTGGGGCATTTGTCTGGCATTAGGAAGTGTCTGGAATACTCTAGCAACTACCAACTGGCAAGTCTTATGACTACAAGAGTTATTACAGCACCCCTCCCTCTCTGTCCACATTCCCCACCCTCCCCCTACACTCTCACACAAGCATGCTTTTTTATACTTCGAAGGAGAAAAGGTTAGCTTCTCTTTGTGGTTTCGGTGGAGGATGGCTTGAGTGGAAATCATTCTCATAGCCACGTCCTATGAGCCAAAACTAACTGGGAGAGAAGACTCAGGGAAGCCGTTGTCTCTCCCAGAAGTCCCTGGGCCCACCCAACTGCCCTCTTAACTCTGCCTTCCATGGGCAGCAGGGCATGGATCACTGACCACCACACTTTGGGTGGCCTAGAAAGGTTAAGGCATAAATATATTGAAATAAAGGAACCATTTTTTCCATGTGTATTTTGTTTTGTGGAGTTTCTCCCTTCTTGCAATACTTAAAAGTTGCAGCTGGTACACTCCTTGTTGACCACTCCAAATTCATTCATTTACCAAGTCGCTGACAAGTTCCTGTAGGGCAAAAGTACTATGCTCCGAGTGGTTTCTTGGCAGTTTCTCATGGGAAGTATTATACTCTACCAGATCAGGTGTTTAGTGGAAGGTTTAATAGGGGGGCTGGGAGGGATGAATACAGATGTTTTGGGTAAATAAAGAGATGGGATTTTGATCCCTGGGTACCATACTTCATTGCTTAGTTACCTACTCAGAGCCTCAGTTTTACCGTCAAACAAATAGTGGCAATGAAATCTTCCTTTGTCAGGAAACCTTGCTATTAAATCCCTAGCACAAGGTGTGTTATAGAGTAAGGATTCACTATCACTAAGGTGATTAGGTCAATCTGTAACAGGGTGGTCCCCAGGAAAGGGGGAAGTTCCAAGATCCCTGTCCCGCCCTAAGTAGGGTGGAGCTGAGCAGGGATAAGAAGATGCTGGAGACAGGAGAAAGGAGGACAGAAGGAAGGGAGGGAGAAGGAAACAGGATGGAGAGCAGCAAGGAGACCTGGAGGAGGCACGTGGAGCAGAGGGGCAGGTGAAGAAACTGTGCTTGCTTTTTGGTCTTGGACTGGTTGGAACAGATGTGGGTGAGAGACCCGTGGGGAAGTTAACAATGGCAGCTTTCATCTTGATTTTAATTTTGCTTTTTTCCTCCTGCATTTGTCTGACTCTTTCTGACCCTTTTCTATGGGTCTCTACTGAAAGGTCCTTTCAACTTGTGGCAGGCTTTTGGCCCTTGCTTTGGGCCAATCCTATTTGGCTGGACTTTTACCCTCAAGGAGATGGGTAACTTTGGATGCTTAACTTAGTAACTATGTTCTTTGTCCTTTCTGTATTGTTCCCTAATTGTATTAAAGTTCCTTTCCATTAAAGGTCTTAAATGTTTGTCTTGATGTGGCAGATGGCAGCACCCATCTAGAGAGGGCAGGTTTGGGAGTTCTTCACTACTGCAAATCCAGTTCACTGGATTTATAAATGCCCCTCTCCTGCCCTGTAACACTATCACCCTATCAGCTGTCACCACTGAGGCCTTAGTCTGATCCCCAGCCAGGAAGCTAACTCACACATGACACAGCAGACCTCCATGTCTCACCTGCTGCTCCCCTCAGCAGTGTATTTCAGTAGATCCACCTGTTCTGCTTCCCACTCTGACTCTGGTGAATCTTCTCACCCCCTATACTTCTGGCCTACACCCTGTTTCTTCTATGTGTAAATACATAAATAAATCTTTAAAAAAGAGAAACAAAAAAAAAGGCCTAAGTGTGTGACTAAGTTTGTAAAAGGCCTAAATTTGGGACATTAAAGAAACTGCTCCACAAATATGGGATGTGCAGTGACCTTGTGGTTTTAATGTCAGTTAAGTGGCTTATTTCTAAGAAGGTAAGTCTGAACAGAACTGTAAGATCTAGAAGAAGGAAGTAATGAAGAGTAGAAAATTTAGGATGGAAGCTTCACAGGGCCAGAAATTTGAGGTGTAGGTAGAAATTATTAATGAGTCATTAAACTGGCTATGGAAGATCTATAGACAAAGATAGAAACCAGAGATGGGGATATGGAATATTGTCTATGGAGACTTGGCATAAAGAAACACCAGCACTTACAGATGAACCCAACCAGAACTTAGAAGCGATCGATTCCATAATAGGTAAATTACCACAAAAGAGTGAATTCTTCCAGAGAACACTTGCAGGGTCAGAGAAAACGATCAGGTTTTCCCTCCCTCCCGCCATTGGTATAATGATGGACACCTGCGGTGCTGCACGCATGCCTGGGTGGGCACGCGCAAGTGGGCGCACCTGAGTTTGGACACAGGCTTATATGGGTGGCGTCATGAGGACGTGAGCAGGAGCAAGAGCAGTAACAGGAGGAACAGGACGCCAGCAGTAGAAGCAGAGAGAAGCAGCAGCAAAACAGCCAAGAGGGTGCGATGTGCCGGGGGCCAGGAAGGCCTGCCAGCCTCCTGGCCCCCCAGAACCCCTGCCTGCCATGTACCTGATATCACCTCTGTAAAAAAAAGCATAAAAGCCACTGAGGGCTCCAAGACTCTTTCCTTTACCCCTGTCTGCCAGAACCTGCTCAGTGCTGCCTTCCTGGCACTACAACACTATATTAGCAGCAGGCGAGGCAGTAGAGGTCTGCTATGCCATGTGGCCATGTGGGTCCTCTCACTGGCCGGCAGCAGGGATTGAACTCGTGTTGCAGTGCTGCGGCTTGCTTCATAGTGCATTGCTTAACCCACTGCGCCACCAGGGAGGCCCACTACAACACTACATAAGGATACTCCTGGCTCTGTCAAAATGCACATCTTGTCCTAAGACTGCCTGATTCTATCTTTGCAGGTGTCTCTTTTTCTTAATAACCCTCTCTTTTAAAATGCAGCCTTTTCCTGTTTGTGTCTATGGCAATGTCCTTTTTCCTTAAACTCACTGTGAGCCACTGAATGTGAAACTCTGCCTTAATCTTTCTCAGGGGGAACCCAATTCACTGAGCCCCAGCAAAAGGATGCTTACACTGCATTTCATTCTAGGTCCCTTCTTTCAGGAGAAATTGCAGGGTTCTCTGAGGAGAGAGGGAAAAATAAACATCTCCAGCTGATCTGGGAAGTAACTAACATTTTATCGCTATCTTAAGGGGGCCAGAAGTATGTGACAAGATTTCTTTCAAACTGGAGTTTCTGTAGCTTCCTAATATGAATGAAGACTAGAACATCATCTGAGATGCGGAGTCTCATTGAGAATGATGGAACTGAAGTAGCTGAAGAAGAAAGCTAAGAGAGGAGGCCAGGAAGATACTAACAAGGCTGTTTGGTAGCAGTGACCAGTGTTACAGAATCCAAGGAATACATTTAGGCATGAAACAGGACAAATTGCTGGTAGAGAAGTTCCCTGTGGCTGCTTCTGTCTGGTAGGCCCAGAATGCCGCCTATCTAATCACTGGTGGTGCCCCTATGGTGAAGTGCTAAGCAGGCCAGACTCCCCACCAGAGCAGTCAGTGGTCTGATTCAAGCCCCTTACTGGACAAAAGCACACATCCAGGCGCGAGCAAAGATGATGAGATGGGGAATTAGTCTAGACACTTGAAGGGTCCTTAGATTTGTTACAGGGGGGCCTCCCTGGTGGCGCAGTGGGTTAAGCAATGCACTATGAAGCAAACCGCAGCCACTGCAGCACAAGTTCGATCCCTCCCTGCCGTAGGCCAGGGAGGGGACCCACATGGCAGGGCAGACCTCTCCTGCCTCGCCTGCTGCTCCCCTTAGCAGTGTGTTTCGGTCCGTCTGCCTGTTCTGTTCCCCACTCAGTCTCTGGTGAATCCTCTCACTGTCCTGGACTCTAGCCTGTACCCCAGTTCTTGTATGCATAAATAAATAAATCTTTTTTTAAAAAAAGATTTGCTACAGGGCAGGGAGAAGAGCACCCCAGAACCCCTAAACCTGCCCTCTCTAGATGGGTGCTGCCATCTGCCACATCAAGACAAACATTTAAGACCTTTAATGGAAAGGAACTTTAATACAATTAGGGAACAATACAGAAAGGACAAAGAACATAGTTACTAAGTTAAGCATCCAAAGTTACCCATCTCCTTGAGGGTAAAAGTCCAGCCAAATAGGATTGGCCCAAAGCAAGGGCCAAAAGCCTGCCACAAGTTGAAAGGACCTTTCAGTAGAGACCCATAGAAAAGGGTCAGAAAGAGTCAGACAAATGCAGGAGGAAAAAAGCAAAATTAAAATCAAGATGAAAGCTGCCATTGTTAACTTCCCCACGGGTCTCTCACCCACATCTGTTCCAACCAGTCCAAGACCAAAAAGCAAGCACAGTTTCTTCACCTGCCCCTCTGCTCCACGTGCCTCCTCCAGGTCTCCTTGCTGCTCTCCATCCTGTTTCCTTCTCCCTCCCTTCCTTCTGTCCTCCTTTCTCCTGTCTCCAGCATCTTCTTATCCCTGCTCAGCTCCACCCTACTTAGGGCGGGACAGGGATCTTGGAACTTCCCCCTTTCCTGGGGACCACCCTGTTACAATAGCACTGAGACTTCACCCCTATGCTCCCAGGGAGATCCTTTTTTTCTTTTGACTTCTTCTCATCATTTTGCTTCTAAAACAATCTGTAGTTTGTCTCTCTGATATATTCTTCACCTCACTTCACTACTGCAAATCCAGTTCACTGTATTTATAAATGTTTGATATCAGTCCTTCTTGAACTATCTGGTGATGAACAGCTTGTTTTAGTCCAATTTATTACAAATCAATACTTTGGCAAAAAGCAATAAAAATGAATTGCTTTCAAAAGGGAAACTAAAAAGTAATGGCACACAAAGCACAAGCCAATAGTTTCTTTTTATTGAATTCAACTGACAAAATATATGCTGTGGAATTTCAATAAAAATTTCTAAAAGCTTACTCTCAATTTTCATGGTATGTTTGTGAATCAGCTCCCATCTGTGACCCAACTATGTACTGCTGGGGATGGTTGACATCAGACCCCTACTGACATAGCACTTGCCAATATCCAAGGTGTAAACATTCACATCAAGGTCAATTTCAGGGCCTCCCTGGTGGTGCAGTGGGTTAAGCAACACACTAGGAAGCAAACCGCAGCCACTGCAGCACGAGTTCAATCCCTGCCGCCGGCCAGGGAGGGGACCCACATGGCACACCAGACCTCTCCTGCCTCGCCCGCTGCTGCCCTCAGCAGTGTGTTTCAGTCAGTCTGCCTGTTCTGCTCCCCACTCTCTCTCTGGTGACTCCTCTCACCTCCCTGGACTCTGGCCTGTACCCCAGCTCTTGTATGCATAAATAAATATATCTTTTTAAAAAAAGTCAATTTCAAGCTGCCAATGAAATATCATGCAGATTTGGTGAGAAATGTGTACAAATGATTCTAGTAAGCTGATAACAGCCAGTGCCAGCACCTATTGTTAATCTCACTAGATTGCTTTAATGTTCTTAATAAGGCACTTCCTTAAGAGAACTTGCTAAAATCTTGGTCATCTGAATAAAATCACCTATATCAAGAGACCTTTACTTTCAACAGAAACTACATGGTGGATTGAAGTTGCCCACACCTTGCCCTGATGGTCTTCAGTTTAGGAAGAACAGACCATCTGATACAGCTCATAACCAAACCACAGCCTGCTTTGTGACTTAGAACAATTTAGGATAATATTCATATCAAAAAGATGTTGCTTGACTACTGTGCAATTATATGTATGTGTGTACTTGGTAATTCTTTGGTTGTCATTTAGTGGATTTATTTATATTCCTTATGAACTTATCCTCAAAGAATTTCTAATAGTCACAATTTTTTCTAATATTCAGTATTCACCGGTAATTGCCAAATAATTCCTCAACATAACTTTGTAGTTTGTGAGTATTCACTTAGTAAGAACTCACCAAAAGATACAAAAATAGATTTGCTCCCACATCTGCATTTGGTGCTCTTAATCACAAAGGACAACCAGAGGAGTTAGAATCTAGTTTTCTCCAGAAAACCTTCACTACTATGGAAAACAATTCTAACACAAGCCTTCCTGTTAATTACAACACTAACATTATCTTTCTGTACAAATAGAAACAATATTGCAAAGCGAATTAGAAGCTGATAGGATAGAAATTTGTTCTCATTGTGACTTTCATTTATTTATTTTAAATATTTACTTATTTCTGTATAAAAGAACTGAGTATAGGCCAAAGATGCAAGGGGTGAGAGGATTCTCCAGAGGCAGGGGGGAATAGAACAGGCAGATCGACTGAAGTACACTGCTGAGGGGAGCAGCGGGCGAGGCAGGAGAGGTCTGCTGTGCCGTGTGGGTCACCTCCCTGGTCAGTGGCAGGGACAGAACTCATGCTGCAGTGGCTGCGGTCTGCCTCATAGTGTGTTACTTAACCCATTGGGCCACCAGGGAGGCCCCTTGTGACTTTTTTAAACACAGATTTTTTTTTCCCCACTATCTGGAACATTCCCAATGGGTGTGATTTGATAGATTATTTTTGGGAAATGGAAATACTATCACCATCATTATACATGGAAATTTTTTTTAGCATTCCCAGATCCAGAAAGTAACCTACCAAACCAAATAAAAATGTTCTATGTGCAGATAGCTGGGGAAACCTATAACTTCTTTAATTCAGATGTGAAAACCTACCTCTGGTCTCTCTGTGCTCTGAAAAATCATCTGAATGAAAATCGTATCACTGAAATCCACTTATTTTTTTTTAAGATTGTAATGTATTTAGCATACATACAAGAGCTGGGGTACAGGCCAGAGTTGCAGGAGTTAAGAGGATTCACAGAGACAGAGTGGGGAGCAGAACAGGCAGATAGACTGAAACACAATGCTGAGGGGAGCAGCGGGTGAGACAGGAGAGGTCTGCTGTACCATGTGGGTCAGTTCCCTGGCCAGGGATTGAACTCATGCTGCTATGCCATGGATGCTTCATAGCAGGGCACTCAGCCCGCTGTGCCAGCAGGAAGGCCCCGAAATCCAGCGTTATTCCTGCTGAATCTTCTAATAAATGGGTAGGAATCTTTCAGCCGGCTTTGAGCCATGGTAGTAAATCATCAGTACCCAGAGAAGGAGAAAAAAATTCATTTTATTTGAAATGAACAAATAAACATCAGGGCGAAAGTAATGATTAAAATATGTCATCATTTCTCTTTTCAAGTTCCACTTGAAAAAAAGAACCATTTACATTTTAAAATCAACATTTTTCAACTGATGAAGTGTTTCACTTACTATAACTAAGCCACCCATTTTCTCTTGCCATCTTCACCAGACAAGATTTATTAATTGCTGCTTTACCTTTGTTGAGTCTTATTCTTCCACAGGCTTCCTGGCCCTTGGACTCTAAATGGACTCTAAATTTTTCATAGTCCTGAATTATGAGTGGAGTCAACAAAGCAAAACAAAAGCACAGGAGAGAACAAAGGGCTTAGGGCTTAGCCTACAAATCTAGGAAAGAATGATGTTGGGGAAAAGTGGGAGATTTAGTTGCATGGCTGTCTGGAGCAGCTTCCACTGCCGAGGAAATAGGGCATAAAGGAAAGGAACTGTGAGTTGAGTATTATATTTCCTCTTCTTTCCTTCAAAAGGCAATCTGAAAGATTTGAGTTCCTCTTGAATTCATATCTGATTACCCCTGTTGGGGCGCCCTTGCATATATGCCAGTATAATTGTGTCAAGCTCCACACTGCCGTCAACTCATGACAAAAGCCTCAGACAGTACCTGCAGGCCAAGGTGCTCATCTGCTATTCGGATCCCTAATTCAAAGTGGGACAGTCTTCAATTCTGGCCTCCTTTGGGCCTTCTCCAGCCTGCTGGGAAGCCATGGCCCTTGTATTCTCCCCATATAAATTTTTTAAAAAACATTTATTTATGCATATAAGAGCTGGGGTACAGGCCAGAGTCGCGGGAGGTGAGAGGATTCACCAGAGACAGAGCAGGGAGCAGAACAGGCAGATCGACTTAAAATACACTGCTGAGGGGAGCAGCAGGTGAGACAGAAGAGGTCTGCTGCGCCATGTGGGTCCCCTCCCTGGCGGGGATCGAACTGATGCTGCTGTGCTACAGATGCTTCACAGTGCTCAACCCTCTGCACCGCCAGGGAGGCCTCTCCCCATGTAATTTAACTCTCCTGCAAGACTGAATCAATCCTAGTCCCAGTTATCCCTAGTGATGTAGAAGTGGAGTTGACAATAGTCATGAGATGGCACCAAATTATCGTTGGGTGGGGTGGTGGAAATAATGTGACCCCCCCCATCTCCATGTCATGCATCACTTCCTTGCAGGCACTGCTTGAATTTTTCTGCTAATCACAGCAAAGGAATTAATATTATACAATCATGGGTTAGAGATTTGTTTTGCAAAATGTGTCATTAGGCAGTTTGTCATTGTGCAGTGTCATCAGGTGTAATTGCGTGAACCTATTAATGATGGTGTGGCCTACTGCACAACCAGGCTATGGAGAATAGCCTACTGGGTCCACCATTGTAGATGTGGCCTTTCATTACCAAAATGTTAAGTGATTCCTCACTGCATTTGACTCTTGTCCAGTTTTGATTGTTCACCCTGGAAAAGGAGACCGGGGGTCACTGACAAAAAGCATCAAATAATCAAAAAGGTTAGACACATAATGTTGGAATGTGCCATCTATTTTCTTTGGCATATGAGTGGGCCAAATGTTCTGAGAATCCATTTCAACAAAGTAATGAGTTCACATCGTAAAGACTTGTCTTAGGAGAAATAATACAATGATCAAGTTTCATTAAACTTCAATAGAAGGACACATCCCCTCCTATTTCTGGTCACTCCCCTTCCACCCTCTCAGATGCCTGACTGAGGCTTATGCAGACCTTCTTTGGAAGCAGGCAGTTGCTGCTCTCTGGCCTTAATTACAGTGCACAAAACTGAATCGAATGAGGTTTTGAAATATCAACAAAGCACATGTTCTCATTCCTCAGCCCCAAGTTCACTGTGAACTGGAGAACCTGAGATGGGGCTGGCCCTGCAGGTGGCTCTCACCTGAGGATGCTGGGAGCCAGAGGGTCACGTGACCTCTCAGGACTGCGTGTTGCTGTGCTCTGCTCACATGGGAAGATGCACGTTTCATGCAATAAGCTTAGGTGGAAGGCTTTCTTTCTTTCTTTTATTTATTTTTTTAAACATTTATTTATTTATATATAGAAGAACTGGGGTATAGGCCAGAGGTATGTGGCGGATGAGAGGATTCACCAGAGACAGAGTGGGGAGCAGAAGAGTCAGATTGACTGAAATACATTGCTTAGGGGAGCAGCAGGAGAGGTCTGCTGTACCATGTGGGTCACCTCCTTGGCCCGCACAAGGATCGAACTTGTGCTGCAGTGGCTGTGGTTTGCTTCACAGTGCGTTGCTTAACCTACTGCACCACCAGTGAGACCCCTTTTTTAAATTTATGTATGCATACAAGCACTGGGGTACACGCCAGAGGTGTGGGTGGTGAGAGGATTCACCAGAGACAGAGTGGGGACCAGAAGAGTCAGATTGACTGAAATACACTGCTGAGGGGAGCAGCGGGCCAGGCAGGAGAGGTCTGCCACACCTTGTGGGTCACCTCCCTGGCCAGCAGACGGCAGTGGCTGAGATTTGCTTCATAGTGCGTAACTTAACCCGCTGTGCCACCAGGGAGGCCCCCAGAAGGCTTTCTTGTGTCCCTTTGCTTGTCACGCACCCCAGGTGTTTGTATTATTTACAGTAAATTAACACACCTTCCTCTACCCCAGCACATATGATATTGTGATGTGACATCTATATGGTTTTTTCTCTTTAGCTCTCAGACAACCCCTGGGAAGTTACCAAACATTTCTGTGGTGAGAGGGAAATCAAATGGTCATGAAGGGATGCTGGGGTTGCAGGGGTGAGAATTCACCAGATACAGTACGGAAAGTAGAAAAGGCGGACTTGTTGATTACCCTGCTAAGGAAACGGGCCAGTGGAGAGTGTTCTTTCTGTGAGTGTGGGAAGCTTGAAGCACTATTTATACTCTGAACTTGTGGGCTCTAAGTTTTAGGACACAGGCCCGTGCGGGCCGCTATCTTCTAAAGTGTGGAATGCTGATTAGTTCCTGCCTCTTTTAGAATTTACATCAGCCTTTGATGGCCACAGGTGGGCGTTATGGCCCTGTTTCAATAACAATCATTTTGGTTCCTGATCAGCCCAAGGTCTCCGGCCTGGTTCCCATGGTAACTCTTCATTTTTTTTTTTTCCCCCCTTATCAGTTCAAAACGTCCCACCCCCACACACACATTCTCCACTCCCCCATCTGCAAAGCCAGGAAGGGATTGAGTTTTTAACTCTATAGACCCCAGCAACGTCTGTCCCTATCTCTTTCACGGTAAAAGAAATGACTCCAAATCACTGGGTAGCAGACAAGCAGGACCATGTAATAGGATCCTTCTATTTATTGTTCCTTGTTGGAGGCTTCTGCGGAGTGGCCTCGGGAAAGATCCTGAACTTTGAAGTGAGTAGTTCATTCATGAGATGGCTGGAGAGCAGCTGGAACCCTAGGTGGCAAGTTGGGATGTTGTGGGCAGGCTGCCTCATTTGGTGTGACAAAGGGTGACGCCAGCTGTGGTGGAAAAGGCATGAGGGTGGCGTGGACCAAGCAAGGGAAACAGTAGTTTGAACCATTTTTTTAGGGGACTAAGCAAAAGTCTTTAGAAAGCTGCAAAGCAATTGTTCCTTACTTGGTGGGAGTTCCTACTTGGAAGTTTCATAATTCTATTTGATCTGTGTTTTTGTTCATCATGCTCTGCAAATGCAAAGCTGAAAACTAAGATGTAAGCTTATAGCAGATGGTTGGAGAGAGGGGCTGGAGGCAACTCCAGTGCAGCCTCATGGAAGACTCAAACACTTAGGTCCTGAAAGGGAGACTCGCTCTACAGATCCGGGTCCTTGAGTTGTTCTGGTTGCCTGAAGGACAGCGCTTGAGAGAGTAAGCTCAGAGACCACACACACACACACACACACACACACACACACACACCTGAAGGACAGCACTTGAGAGAGTAAGCTCAGAGACCACACACACACACACACCTGAAGGACAGCACTTGAGAGAGCAAGTCAGAGACCACACACACACACACACACACACACCTGAAGGACAGCACTTGAGAGAGCA
>JAGFMF010011493.1:1365619-1381565 GCA_019455555.1 Galemys pyrenaicus | reverse complement strand
CTCCCTGCTCTCTGTGGTGAATCCTCTCACCCCCCTACACCTCTGGCCTGTACCCCAGTGCTTGTATGCATAAATAAATAAATCTTTAAAAAAAAAAGTTTCTAGGTTATTTTGGGTATTAACTTCTCTTTTTTTAAAGGTACAGGCCAGAGGTGTGGGGGGTGAGAGGATTCACCACAGACAGGGTGGGGAGCAGAACAGGCAGATCAACAGAAGTACACTGCTGAGGGGAGCAGCGGGCACAGCAGGAGAGGTCTGCTGCGCCATGTGGGTCTCCTCCCTGGTCGACAGCAGGGATCGAGCTCGTGCTACAGTGGCTGAGGTTTGCGTCATTGTGCATTGCTTAACCCACTGCACCACCAGGGAGGCCCTGTATTTATTTATTTTTGTGTAGAAAAACTGGGGAGTAGGCCAGAGGTGTTGGGGTTAGAGGATTCACCAGAGACAGAGTGGGGAGCAGAACAGGCAGATTTATTGAACTATACTGGTAAGGGAAGCAACAAGTGAGAAAGAAGAGATCTGCTGAGCCATATGTGGGCTAACGCCCTGGCAGGCCTTAGTACTCAGGCCATGGCAGTGATAGCGCTGAGACCTAACCATTAGGCTACCAGGGAGGCCCTCGTATAGTTGTAATATAGAGCTCGTAGTAAGTACTTACTTACAAATCTAGAGCAGAGTCATAGACCCCGAGAATGAAGAAAATTACATTTTACTAAGATCAGCAGAGTAGTGATGATGACACACCAAATACAGAGACTGAACAAAAGGTTACAAATAGCAAAACAAATAACAAAACATTCCAGTAATTCCATAGATGGTTCTGGCAAAATGTGCAAGTTGTTTTTCAAGCAAGATGACTAAAGTGGAGTCTCTCTACTTATCTGATTATTTCCTCAGGTGGATGATGCTGAAGAGCCTGACAAGACAGGGGAAAATAAAGCACCGAGTAAGTTCCAGTCCGTGGGAGTGCAAGTAGAAGAAGAGAAGTGGTAAGTCCACCTGTGTTTTCCATCTTGATGTAGGCAACTATTTTCCCAATGACATAACTACAAGATACAACAGTATTTTCTATTAACTTTTGAGAGGGTAAGCAGAGACCACTCATTGAATAGATGGGTAAGCAATACACATTCATATACACATGTACACTGTGTGGGACACTGTTGCAGCAAGTATCGTTGTATTCCACACTATCCCTCTTTAGAAAATGAAAACCTTCCCATTTTAAACTGTAGACTTCTTAAGAGAAGAGGACTTGCCATATTCCTTTTTTCATTTCTACTACTTAATAATATGTGGTGTTTAGGGCCTCCCTGGTGGCGCAGTGGGTAAGCAATGCACTCTGACGCAAACCGAAGCCACTGCAGCACGAGTTCAATCCCTGCCGCCGGCCAGGGAGGGGACCCACATGGTGTGGCAGACCTCTCCTGCTGTGCCCGCTGCTCCCCTCAGCAGTGTACTTCAGTTGATCTACCTGTTCTGCTCCCTGCTCTCTGTGGTGAACCTCTCACCCCCCCCCCACACCTCTGGCCTGTACCCCAGTGCTTGTATGCATAAATAAATAAATCTTTTTAAAAAATAAATAAATAATATGTGGTGTTTAGTAGGAGTTCAATGAATGTCAGATGCTGAATGAATAAATGAATGAGGAAAAGAGAAAATTCCTGATCATTATCCTGAATCAGTTCCTTTAACTTGCACTTTGAAATAAGCTTATTCTAGAATATTAGTACCTAAAAGTGAGAAATCCAGGGATTCAGATGATGACAGGATCCAAGGTCATCTCTGATGGCACAAGGGGTTAAGTCACAGCACTATGAAGCATCCACAGCTACTGCAGCACCAGTTCAGTTCAATCCCTGGCCAGGGAGGTAACCCGATAACTCACATGTGCAGCAGATCTCTCCTATCTTAGCTTCTGCTCCCCTCAGCAGTGCATTTCAGTAGATCTGCCCATTCTTCTCCCCACGCTGTCTCTGGTGAATCATCTCACCCCCTGCACTCCTGGTCTCTACACCAGTTCTTGTGTGCATAAATAAATCTTTAAAAACAATCAGAAGAAAAGATTTTTTAAAAAATCACAGGATCTAGCAATTGGCAGAGATTTCTGAGGGCATTATATTCATTTTACAAATGAGAATTTAATCTAGAGATGTATGTAAGTTTCTCAGTCTAACTGATATTGTTGCTGGATGGAACTATGCTTTGTTGATGGTAGAACCTCCATCTTCCAGAATTGTGCTTTGCAGATACCAAGTATATAATAAATGTTGCCTGACTGAAATAAACTGTAATTATGGTAGGTGAAAAAAAAACATTTTATTTTGTAAATTAGGATATCATCTCAACTTTGCCACTAACTTTCTGTGTATTATTTAAGAGAAATCTTCCATTTATATGTTTTTCCATCTTCCAGCAACCAACCATTCAATATTCATGGAATGTCTCTCATATCCAAGACTTTATGTAACGTAAACTGAAATCTGAAAGGGAGTCATGCATTAGTTCATGTCTAGAGTCCTTTTTTATGATCTCCTCATGTTGACTTTGCATTTGTATCTGAAAAAGTTTTCAATATATATATAATATTTTATATGATTATATTTGATATAATTTTATAATCTGGAAGTCCAGGAAAATTGAGACAACCCATGTAGAAATGAATGCAACAAAAATTAGTAATAGTTATACATCTATTCATACCCACTGATCCAATAAACACATAGGGCTGTTCTCAATGTATTCAATCAATGGGAGGAACGTTATTTGTCAATGTAGAAGTACCTATTAGTTATGAAATATCAAGATACTTCACACAACAGTAAAAGAATGCTGTAATAAACTATAGCACATCACCAAAGTAGGATATTATATAGCTTTTAAATGTAATTTGTAAAGAAGATATAGAAACATGGGGAAGTACTCAGGACACACAGTTAAGTGAAAAAGTTGCATACATGATAGTCATGTATAATATTCATAAAAATGAATAGGGGGGTCACACTGGTGGCACAGTGGGTTGAGCGCCACACTGTGAAGCATCCACGGCACAGCAGTGCAAATTCTATCCCTGGCCAGGGAGGGGACCCACATGGCACAGCAGACCTCTCCTGTCTCGCTGCTGCTCTCCTCAGCAGTGTATTTCAGTTGATCTGCCTGTTCTGCTCCCCACTCTGTCTCCAGTGAATGCTCTCACCTCCCTCAACTCTGGCCTGTACACCAGCTCTTGTGTGCATAAATAAATAAATCTTTAAAAAAAATGAATAGAGACTGAAATGTAATGTTTAAAATGGTAGGTTTAGCAGTGACTGTTTCTCTTTTTTAAAGATTTATTTATTTATACATACAAGCACTGGGGTACAGGCCAGAGGTGTGGGGGGGGGGCGTCGGTGCGAGGATCCACCACAGAAAGCAGGGAGCAGAACAGGTAGATCAACTGAAGTACACTGCTGAGGGGAGCAGCGGGCACAGCAGGAGAGGTCTGCTGCGCCATGTGGGTCCCCTCCCTGGCCAGCAGCAGGGATTGAACTCGTGCTGCAGTGGCTGCGGTTTGCTTCATAGTGCATTGCTTAACCCAGTGCACCACTAGGGAGGCCCAACTTTTTTTCTTTTACTCTAAAATGTTTATTTATTGTATCTACTTCAAGTTTTGGTAATCACTATTTTCAAGTCAACTCCTCTGGCACATGTTCCTTTAATTGTTTTAGAAATTTTTTGAAAATGTGAAGTTTTGAACACGTAAAGACATGAAAGATCTTATGATGTGAAAACCTATTCCTCCTTTTTCTACCATCCTTGTTTTCTTCATTTGTGTAGGGGTTAAGAGCACAGACTCTTCAATCAGAACACCTATATTCAAATCCTGCCTTTGCCACATACTAGCTGGGGAGCCTTGATAAAATTTCTAAAAAATATTTGTGCCTTGATTTCCTTACATGGAAAAAAGCCATAATAGATAATTTCTACTACAGCATATAAGGATACTAGAAATACACCACTCTATCCTAACAGCAGGAAAAAAGCTGAACAAACTAAAAAATCAACAACTCTTCTTAAATCTGTCAGAGAAATAAAATCAAGATGCAAACCACTACCCAGAAAATCTAAGAGACAGATAATTACAAATTCTGCTACAATTTCTGTAGCAGAAATCCATGAGCAGAATCCTTTGTAAGAACCAGTGCCAGGGTAGGAAAACTTAAATTATAATTCATGAATTTTTGGAAACTCAGTGTGGAGAAATCTGGGAATGAAAATGATCAGGAGGACGCAGCTATGGAGGAAAGTCTTTCACACTTTTGTGAGTTTTACATCCAGGAACTCTACCATATCCTCACAGTGATATGAGTACCTGATTCTGTTACAGGGCAGGGAGAGGAGCACCTAGAAGCCCCAAGCCTGCCCTCTCTGAATGGGTTTTGCTATTTGCTGCATTAAGATAAATATATAAAACTTTTAATGGAAAGGAACTTTAATACAACTAGGGTACAATAAAGAAAGAACAAAGACTATAGTTACTAAGTTAAGCATTTAAAGTTACTTATTTTTTTGAGGGTAAAAGTCCAGCCAAATAGGATTGGCCCAAAGCAAGGTCCAAAAACCTGGTACACATTTAAAGGACTTTTTAGTAGAGACTTATAGAAAAGGGTTAGAAAGAGTTAGATAAATTTGGGAGGAAAAGAGCAAAATTAAAATTAAGATGAAAGTTGCTATTGCTAACCTTTTCACGGGTTTTTTACTTACATTTGTTTTAACCAGTTTAAGACTAAAAAGCAAGTACAGTTTTTTTACATGTCCCTCTGCTCCACGTGCTCCATCCAGGTCTCCTTGCTGTTTTTTATCTTCCCTTCTTTTTTTTTTTTTTTTGCAGAAATTTTTTTATTTTTAGTTCCACTTACTTAGGATGGAACCAGGATTTTGGGAACTTTTTTTTTTTTTGGGACCACCCTGTTACAATTCTAGAAGAGGAACCATTTTGACATATGCCTGAATATTCTGTTCCTAACAGTCTACCTTTGGAGAAGCTACTTACCAGACCCTAAACTACTGGGGTTTTATCAAATTATAACTTACATGGCAGTAGGAAAATACCCAACTCTAGCTCCCAAGCTTTCCATGTAGGACAAAGGAAATAACATTTCCAGTCCCTTCTAGTCCTGCATAATGGGGACAGGGAAGGATGCAGAACTGAAAAGTACTGTCGAGGTTTAAAGACTTACCAAAGACAAACAATCATAGGACTGTAGAATGTTGTCCCTCCTCCCTCATCTTACCACCACATTGCTAAAGGCTTATTCACCAGTTTCTTTTACCTAGGATATCATGCCCACCTTTCAACAATAATTTGTAAGGCATGCTAAAAAAGTAAAAAACAAAACAAAATAAAATACAATTTGTAGTGACTGAACATGCATCAGAAACAGAATCATATATGGTAGAATGTTGTAATTGCCACACCAGAAAAATTAAAAAAAAACTATGATGACTATGCTAAAGGCTTCAAGGGAAAAAGTAGACCCTATGCAAGAACAGATGGATAATGTAGGCAAAGAGACAAAATTCTAAGGAGAAAAAAGAAATGCTAGAGATCAAAGTCACTGTAACAGAAGAGAAGAATGCCTTTGATGGGCTCCTTGGTAGATTAGACACAGCTGAGGAAAGAATCTCTGCACTTGAAATATAACAGTGGAAACTTCCGAACTGAAAAGCAGAGAGGAAAAAAGCTGCAAGAAATCCCAGAATACCCAAAAGGTGTAGGACAATTGTAAAAATATACACATATAACAAATATTGGAATTCCAAAAGGAAATGAAAGAACAGAAGCAATATTTGAAGCAATGGTGACTGAGAATGTCTTCAAATTAATGTGCTACATCAAGCCACAGATCCAGGAAATTCAGATTTGACCAATCAGGGTAAATACCCAGTACACTATATTTGGAAATAATATTCAAAGAAAATAAAATATCCTGAAAGAAATCAAAGAAGAAAAATGCCTTTTCATAGAGGGGCAAGCACAGAGAGACATATAATTTTTTCTCATAAACCATGTCAATAATAAGAGAAGGGAGTGAAATATTTAATCCTTGAAAGAAAGCACCAACCGAGAATTTTGTACTCTGAAGTTATTCTTCAAAAGTGAAAGGAAAATGGGGGCCTCCCTGGTGGCACCGTGGGTTAAGCAACACACTATGAAGCAAATCGCAGCCATGAGTTCGATCCCTGTCGCTGGCCGGAGAGGCTCAGCAGACCTCTCCTGCCTCGCCTGCCGCTCTCCTCAGCAGTGTGTTTCAGTCAGTTTGCCTGTTCTGTTCCCCATTCTGTCTCTGGTGAATCCTCTCACCCCCAGTACCTCTGACCTGTACCCCAGTTTTTGTATGCATAAATAAATAAATATTTGGGGAAAAAAAGAAGTGAAGGGAAAATAAACATTTTCTCAGACAAGCAAAAATTGAGGCAATTTGTTGTTGTTAGCAGTAAGAGACTTGCCTTGCAGAAATGTTAAAACTTCTTCATACAGGACATAAACTTGGATCTATATGAAGATAGGAAGAACATCAGAGAGTAGGTAAAGATGAGTAAAAACTTTAACTTTTCTTAATTGATCTAAGAAATAAAAAAGTTCAAAATAATAACAGCAACAATATTATCAAGTATGTGTATGCTTGTATATAAATGAAGTGAATAACTAATAATGATGTAAGGAATGGGAGGGAGGAATTAGGAATAGTTAGTATAAGGCACTCACACTACTCCTTCAGTGGCATAGTGCTATTTGAAAGTAGACCTGGGGGGCCCTCCCTGGTGGCGCAGTGGGTTAAGCAATGCACTATGGAGCAATCAGCAGCCACTGCAGCATAGTTCAATCCCTGCCTCTGGCCAGAGAAGGGACCCACATGGTGTGGCAGACCTCTCCTGCCGTGCCCGTGCTCCCCTCAGCAGTGTGTTTCAGTCAATCTGCCTGTTCTGCTCCCCGCTCTGTCTGGTGAATCCTCTCACCTCCCTGGACTCTGGCCTGTACCCCAGCTCTTGAATTCATAAATAAATAAATCTTTAAAAAAAGAAAGTAGACCTGACTTAGTTGTAAAATGTATAGTGCAAACTCCAGGGCAATCACTAAAAGGAATCCTTTTTATTTTTTTTTAAAAGATTTACTTATTTATGCTTACAAGAACTGGGGTGCAAGCCAGAGTCATGGGAGTGGGAGGATGAGAGGATTCACTAGAGACAGAGTGGGGAACAGAACAGGCAGATCTAGTGAGTACACACTGAGGGAACCAACAGGAGAGACAGGAGAGGTCTGCTGTGCCATGTGGGTCCACTCCCTGGCCAGAGGCAGGGATCGAAGGGATCGAACTCATGATGCATGGCTGCGGTTTGCTTCATAGTGCATTGCTTAACCCACTGCCACCAGGGAGGCTCCTCAAATGACCCACTTTTAATGAACTGTCAAAACTTATTTGATGGTCAATTTCTCAGTAAACTCAATGACATATTTAAAACCCATCACTCAAAAGGATTGGTGACCCAGTGTTGGTATTTAATTTACCAAAACATTCTCTTCCTCAAAGATCACTTTGTAGTTAACTTATGCAAAGTAAATAAGCATTTAAATTGACGTTAATGACTGTTTTCAACTCTCAGAAAGAAATCCATTGTCAAACTGGCAGGGATTACTTATATCTTCTGTCTCTAATTATAATTCTTTTTATAATTTTGCTGCTTGTAATTCCTTTAGATAGGATCTTACAAAGCAAAGTTGAGCAGATGAGATGAGATTACTTAATGATAGCTGGGAGATTATTTTTTAATTACCTAGTGATAAAGATGAGACTGTTGTTTTCACACTGGATGGTCAGTATAATCTAGCTCTTCCTTTACTAAATAAGAGAGTGATAAACAACAACAACAACAAAAAGTGAGAGAAGGAAAGAAAATAAGCCCAAGAAAGAAAGAGCTAGCACAAAGAGGGGATGATTAAAAGAGTCTGTAAGAGAACAAAAGATTCATTATCACCTTTGGAACCCAACACAATTTAGGAACCAACTAACACAACAAAGTTTGCCTGACTGATTTTTCCATTAAGGGGTAGACTTAACTATAGGGGCTCTAAAGTTTCCTAATCAAACAAAAGAAGTAAACCAATAACTCATTAATAAAAAGTAAAATGTAAATTAACAGAGTGAAATAGGTAATGTGCGCCAAGAAGAGGGATTGAAAACGAGTATTACAAATCTTTCTGGTAGAGTTTTGCAGGCAGCTGTGACATCCTCAAACTGCCACCTCTAGCATTAGTGACCTGCCCTTCTCCGGGGCCACTCCACAGTGGGACTAGGCACAGAGAAATTCTGCCTCAAGCTCACTAATTAAAAGCAAGGTAGCACCAAGACGGGGATAATGAATGCTTGTGGTCTTCAGACAAGACTGCTTCTCTTAAGCTTAGGAGGAAACTTGTCCCCATCAAACATTAGCTATCTTTGCCCGATTCCTGTTTTTACAGGTCAGCGAATAGCACTGTTTGCAGCATCCACAAGTGTGCTGATAAGCAGGCCAGGCTTGCAACATCTCCCCCAGGAACACTCCCCTTGTCGCTGCTCTCCAAGTCAAAATCTCCAAGCATCCGGTCCCCATTCTTTCTCACCCTTTTGATTGCTCCCCAGGAATTTGCATGAAGTCTTTTTGTCTTTCAAGCTGATAATTAGCAAATCTGGTAAACCAATCCTTTCTGTTTACTAAGGTGAGAACACTAAGAGGCTCCCAGGGAGCTCCCCTTTCTTACAAGTAACAATTGTATTTCTTCAGTGGCTCAAACTAAACTTTTTTACATATTAGTGACTTTTAAACTCTAAGAGTGGATACAAAGAAGTAGAATATTGTTTTCATTATAAAAGTAATAGGTAAGCGAGGGACTGAGGTGATGGTGCACTGGTGAGATGGTGATGGGGAATACATGGGGATTACAATTAATGGCAAGCATATGTAAATTTTAAAATATTTTAATAAAAAAAGGAAAAAAATAAAGAAAGAAAAAAGAAAAAAAAAGTAATAGGTAAGCTCACTTGGAGGAAAACTGCTGCATGATAATAGTTTATACCTCTGGACAAGCTGTAGAATAGTTGAAAAAACTGTGTGTAGACAAATATCTTTATATGTATTGTTTATATAGTTTATAAATTATATTTCTTAAGTACTATGTATATAGTACGTATAGTGCTACACATATTATAAATGTGTATATATAATACATATCTTCTTAAGCACTATCTTTTCCATAAAAATTATATAATGTTGAATAATCTAATTAATAAAAGAAGATAGTATTTCTTTATACACTATAAAATTTTTAAAATTAGTTGTTCCCCTTTTCTAGAATCAAATGTCTCAGTAAACAGGATGATTATACTTCTGGGGGTTTTTTCTCACCCAAATTATCTCTATTTCCATAAAATTCTGAGTTTATAAAAACTTCCTTGCTTCTAGCTAAAACTCATGGGCCCAATGACCAGGTAGAACAAGCAGGTTGAAAGGGAGCATTGTTTTCTCCTTAGCACAATGTCAGTTACTATAAAAGATTTCTTTCGATTGTCAGTGTCTTCAGTGAGTAAACATTTGGCTCTGTGGTGATTTGAACCTTTTCAGTGAAGCAGGATATTAAAACAAAAAGCCAAATGCAAGACACTATCTCCTGACAGATGGTTAAAGAACCACAGACTTGGAAAGACCTTTGGCAGTCAAAAACATCTCTCCTTTGCTAACACCAACACTTTGGATAAATCCCCACTCCTCACAGTTTCCTATGGGGAGCACTACGCCATCTAGTACGCACCCTTGATCTTTTATTTGGCAAACAACCTCTTTTCTTTGCCAAGTTAACAATACTGTGACCCCGCCAACAGCTCTTGTAGTACACCTGAGTTTTTAAGGTGTGGCCTCTGTGTTTCAAATTTCAAAAGCTTGAAACTTGGCATGGTCCCTGATGTGCTACGTGCTCTTTTCTTTCCTCTCCTCTTCTTTTTATTTTTCTTTCTTTTTTTTTCTTTCTTCCTTCATCCTCCCTCCCTGCTGTGCCCCTCATTTCCCCTCCTTTTTCCTTCTCTCCTTTAATTGGGCTTTAAGTTTCCCTTCCTTCCTCTTTTTCGCTTTCTTCACTTTTACATTTTTTCAAGACCACTTAGTTTACAGAAAGAAAAGGAACCATCTGATTCACAAACCCATGGACTTCATTTGATCCAAAGTAAGACTCACAAAAAGAATTGTGAGACTTCCGGGCCTCCCCTGGTGGCGCAGTGGGTTGAGCAGCGCACTATGAAGCAAACCGCAGCCACTTGCAGCATGAGTTCGATCCCTGCTGCCGGCGGAGGGTGGGGACCCACATGGTGCGGCAGACCTCTCCTGCTGTGCCCGCTGCTCCCCTCAGCAGTGTACTTCTGTTGTCTGCCTGTTCTGCTCCCCGCTCTCTGTGGTGAATCCTCTCGCCTCCCCCATCCCCCACACCTCTGGTCTGTGCCCCAGTGCTTGTATGCATAAATAAATAAATCTTTAAAAAAAAAAGAATTGTGAGACTTCCCCAGCTTCTGTTAGTTACCTGGGATCTGTAACCAAGGCAAGACCTAAAGCTCAGTTGCTGAGAGAAAGCAGTTCTTTCTGGGGCACAGTCAGTTCAAGGATGTTTTGTTGAGACTCCTGCCCAAGGTTCCTATAGAGACAGCCCGGGAAGGACACCTGCACCTGCAAACGGTACTACAAGCCGGCCGGTAACATGCTCTCAGGTGCTTACAAGCCACTCTCATTACTTTCCACTTCCTTCTTTTATTTTACAAATGCATTACAGTTGTTTAGAGCATAGACTATTTATGAAGAAAACCTATTTTGCTTTACCAAAGAGATCTTGGGTAAAAGAAAGATGAACAAGGAGGATTTTATTTTATTTTTTAAAATTTTATTTATTATTACTTTTTAAAGATTTATTTATTTATGCATATAAGAGCTGGGGTACAGGCCAGAGGTGTAGGGGCTGAGAGGATTCACCAGAGTCAGAGTGAGGAACTGAACAGAGTGACTGAAACACACTGCTGAGGGGAGCAGCGGGCACAGCAAGAGAGGTCTGCCGCGCCATGTGGGTCCCCTCCCCAGCCGGCAGCAGGGATCAAACTCATGCTGCAGTGGCTGCGGTTTGCTTCATAGTGTGTTGCCCAACCCACTGTGCCACGAGGGAGGTCCAAGGGTTTTAAATAATCAACGTTGCTTGTTTTTAACTAGTTTTAAAATCTCACTAGGACATTGCTAACTCACATACAAATAGAAGCAGAGAAGTTGCTTCCCGAATTTGTGAGCAAACGTGGTGTATGCTGACATTCCTCCAGGAACAGTTGTAAGAGAAAAATTGATCTAACAAGAAAGAATGCACCTGGTTTGGTTTGGTTTTTTGGGGTTTTTTTTTGGAAAATTTAATGCTTGATCTCAATCTCCTCACCTCACATTCTTCTTTTGATCTATCTTTCATTATATAGAATAAGACATCTTGGATTTTACATCAGTGAAGGGGCGAGGGGGCCATTTCACAGAATACCAAGATGGTTGCACGTTTGAATTAGTAGCATTTTCAGATCCCACGCATATTCAACCCTGACAGAGGCTTAGTGAAAAATGTCTAAAGGCTTCTACAAAGAAAGAAAAAAAGCTCAGGACTAGTGTTTCTCCCTTTGAAATCAGATTGAGCTCTGAAAAGCAACCATTATGTGAACGAAAGGGATAAAGAAGATAACCAGAGGCCAGAGGATTCTGTAACAAAATGACTGAGTTTGTCTCCCAAAAATAAGTTTATGACTTGAGTCTCACAGACTTAAATGCCTTGCAGGTCCAGAGCATGTGCATTCTAAAGATAACCGCTATGCTTAGTTTTTGTGCATGATTTATTTTGTTGAACTACATCCAGTCTCGTAAGACGGGAAGATGAGAATGGGCCTCTGTGATTTACCATCTTTGTGTTGATTTGTAACCACCATCCAGATGAGTCGTGGAAGGGAGGCAGAAAATCCTCCAATTAGAAATATAACCTTGGGCCTCCCTGGTGGCACAGTGGGTTAAGCAATGCACTAAAAAGCAAGCCACAGTCACTGCAGCACGAGTTCGATCCCTGCTGCCGGCCAGGGGGGGACCCACATGGTGTAGCAGACCTCTCTCTGCTGTGCCCACTGCTCCCCTCAGCAGTGTGTTTCAGTCAGTCTGCCTGTTCTGCACCGCACTCTGTCTGGTGAATCCTCTCACCTCCTGGGACTCTGGCCTGTGCCCCAGCTCTTGTATGCATAAATAAATAAATCTTTAATAAAACAACAAAAAAAGAAATATAACCTTGTTTCATAGAAGAAGCACAACGCAAAAGCAGAGGTGAATGCTAACAAGTGACTTTCCTCTTGCTGCTCAGAGCAGACAGCGTATTGTGCCCCAGACCCCATACTGCTTGAGCCAGTCTTTGGTTTCACGGTTTTCTGCTCCTGGGCCAGGAATATTGGTTGGTGCCTTTCAGAAGTTGTAATTATTACATATTGTGCCTTCTGGGCATCAAAGACCAAAGAAGCTTCAAGATGGGAAATTGTGGGTTCAGAAAGAGCAAACCACCCGGTTCAGCTTTGGGGTTTTGAACCAGCTACCAGCAACTGATCTATTCTTTTTAAAAATAAAGAAATGAATCCAGTGACTTTTTTGTGTTCCTATCAAAATCTTGAAACAACAATAACAACTTGATTGTCTCCTTCACCCAGAAGGAACTTTGCACATGAAAGACATAAAACGTTTTGTGCAGCAGAACATTCTTTGAAAGCTCTGGGTGGAAGAAAGCACTTGCTTAAGGAACTTAATTGATAGAAACAGTGCAGCTTGGACAGGGCTGCCCGAGTTCAAAGGCACCGCTTTTAATCCCAAACCATTTTAATTTTACTTAACTTTTATTTCTTTCTGGGTGACTAAGCTGCAAATGTCTATTAATCTACTGCCAAGTAATTCTTCTTAAGAAGGTGGATATTTTACAAGATTCATAGCCAGGAGCCTTCTGTCAAGAATCCTGGTAGTAGGGGTTTTGCCTGCATAAAAACAGAGGCGCAGGAAAG
This sequence comes from Galemys pyrenaicus, assembly GCA_019455555.1. Taxonomy (NCBI): domain Eukaryota; kingdom Metazoa; phylum Chordata; class Mammalia; order Eulipotyphla; family Talpidae; genus Galemys; species Galemys pyrenaicus. The sequence continues at coordinate 1,368,459 of JAGFMF010011493.1, read as the reverse complement.
TAGGTCATTCTGTTTTGTATGTGGGACAGACACTTTGTCTCTGGCAAGGTTGCACTGATTAAAAACAATAAGACACTCGTATTTCTTTAAGTTTGGAAATGTAATGCCTCTGGCAATACATGATCTTAGAGAGTGGAGCCTAATGTTTTCATTCTTGAGATTGTGTGTTAGAACAGCCAGAAAGTCCATTGTTGAAAGGACAGTTCTCCAATTCACAAATAAGCAGCTGGAGAGAAAACTCAGCTTCAGGAGATGACATTTAATATTTGGGGGATGAACAGGAGGATGCAGAAATGGCCTACTATGCCCAAGAAATGGGTAGCTGTTGGAGGAACCGTTTGACTAAATGGTTCTTCTGTTCACTGCTAGTACAAGAGATCCATAATAATACTTTCAGATTTTCACACTAGGTGTATTTTGTTTTGTTTTGCTTTTTGACAGCCCATTTGAGAGTTAAAGAGCTTACAAAATGACCAGGTGTAATAACTTAAACAGAAATACCTTTTTGAAAACAGAAAACATTGAGATGGCCCAGCTTTGACTAGTATTAGTTATCTTCATAAAATGAATGGCCAGAATCACAATATATTTTATCATTTTAACACAGATCAAAATGCAGCCACTTTTTTTCTTTATATTTATTCCCAGCCAGGGGTATAAGGGAGTGGCGGGGTTGATTTATTGAAATGATTGTACTCTCTTGTTTGCATGACTTCCAGTCTTTCTACAGTCTTGCAAATCAACTACAAGCTTGCATTACTCTGGTCAATGAATGAATTCTTTTTAAAGAATTAATAATAGTATTAATTGACTTTATTTTTTTTTTAAGATTTATTTATTTATGCATACAAGCCCTGGGGTATAGGCCAGAGGTGTAGGGGCGGTGAAAGGATTCACCACAGAGAGCGGGGAGCAGAACAGGCAGATCAACAGAAGTACACTGCTGAGGGGAACAGCGGGCACAGCAGGAGAGGTCTGCTGCACCATGTGGGTCCCCCTCCTGGCCGGCAGCAGGGATTGAACTCGCGCTGCAGTGGCTGCAGTTTGCTTCATAGTGTGTTGCTTAACCCACTGCGCCACCAGGGAGGCCCTTAATTGACTTTAATAGAGTACTCAAAGAGAGAAAAAAATCTGGCTTGAGAAAAAGAAATCTGGTTTATTAAACATTGTGTGGATTTTTTTTTAAAACACATTATCCTTTGAGGCTGGCACTGTTGAGTATGAAATATTGTTAAAAATGAACTGACAAACCATATTAAAATACACAATAATAATGAATAGTTAAGAAAATCTCCTACCTCATACAGGTTAAGATGGGTACCGTCAAAAAACTATGACAAGTATATGGAAAAATGGGAAACTTGTGCATTGTTCATGGAAATATAAAATGTTGCAGCCACTATGGAACATAGAATGGCAGGTTGTCAAAAAAATAAAAACAGAATTACCATATAATTCAGCAATTATATTTCTGGGTATATACTAAAAAGAACTGGAAGCATGGTTTCTTTTTTAAAAGATTTATTTATTTATGCATACAAGAACTGGGGTATAGACCAGAGGTATGGGGCGGGGTGAGAGGAGTCACCAGAGAGAGTGGGGAGCAGAACAGGTGGATCTACTGGAATACACTGCTGAGGGGAGCAGCAGAGAGGTCTGCTGTACCATATGAGTCACCTCCCTGGCTGGGGATCGAACTAGTGCTGCCGTGGCTGCGGATGCTGCATACTGCAGTGCATAACCCCTTGTGCCACCAGGGAGGCCCAAGCATGGGTATTTTTGTATACCCAAGTACATGTTCATTCACAATGGTCAAACCACCCACAGATAAATGGATAAACAAAATGTGGAGTGTGCACGTGTCCACACAATGAAATCTTATTCAGTCTAAACAGGAAGGAAATTCTGAAATGCTGCCATGTTTCCATGTGCGCTTGGGAAAAAAAGGGCATGCAGTAGTTTTGTATGGAGTGTTGTGTAGATGTTTATTAGATCTATTTGTTCTAACTTCTTGTTAAAAGTTATTGTTTCTTTATTTTTTGTCTCTTGTTGATCCATTATCATAAGTGGCCTTGACATGTATAAATCTCAAAAACATCATGCTAAGTGAAATAAGCTAGTCCCTAATAGCTACATACTGTATAATTTATTTTTTTTTAAGATTTACTTTTTAAGATTTTTTTTTAATTTACTTTTTATTTATGCATACAAGAACTGGGGTACAGGCCAGAGGTGCAGGGAGTGAGAGGATTCACTACAGACAGAGCAGGGAGCACAACAGGAAGACTGAAATACACTACTACTAAGGGGAGCAGCGGGCATGGCAGGAGAGGTCTGCTGTGCCATGTGGGTCAGCTCCCTGGCCAGTAAGTGTGGACGCTTCATAGTGCTGTGTCTTAACCCTTTGCACCACCAGAGAGGCCCTGATAACTGTATAATTTATTATACAAAAGACCTAGAGAGTGAGATTTGCAACAGAAAGTAGCAGACAGAGACTGGAGGGAGGAATGAATAGGGACTTGTTTAATGAACACACAGAATTCTATTAGGGAAGATGCAAAAATTCTGGACATGAATGATGGGAATGGTTGTACAACAATATGAATGTACTTAATGCCCCTGACCTGTACACATGAAAATAGTTAAAATGGTAAATTTTATGTTACGTCTATTTTTTACAATAAAAAATAAATATTAGATCAGGGAATTACCTTCTTAAAAACAAAGCACAGAATGGGGTAACATACATTATGCCATCTTTAGTGGACTTACATTCTCAGTTCTGTTTCCTGCTTGCTTCAGAAGTCAATGAAGCTTCGGGGAGTGGGGGGGGTGGGGGA
>JAGFMF010011493.1:1322736-1357241 GCA_019455555.1 Galemys pyrenaicus | reverse complement strand
TCCCTGGCCGGCAGCAGGGATCGAACTCGTGCTGCAGTGGCTGCGGTTTGCTTCATAGTGTGTTGCTTAACCCACTGCGCCACCGGGGAGGCCCCTGGTAAATATATTTAGTGCTCAGAATTGTACACTTGTAACTGGTTAAAATGGCACAACTTACATATATTTTACCACAATAAAAAAATGCCTCCTAAAAAAACTGCCCACAACTGATAAACTAGGAGTATAACCCTTCTATCGTCAGGTTCACATTTACTCTTCTTGCTTGCAATATTGTAAGGCATTTTGTTAAATGTCTTCCTGAATTCAAAATACAGCATATCTGTGGCAATAGTAATAATAATAATAATGATAATGATGTTAGGAATAGAACCAGTTTGTTCAATGGGAATGAGAGGTGCAGATTTTGAGCATGCCGTGGTTGTTATATCTTTGTTAAGAGAATGAAAGAAGAAAGGTACCAGCCAATTATAGGGGATTATTCAGTAATCCATTATTTCATGATGCCATTATCCTGATTCTGGCAGTTGCTTCCTAGACATATTGTTTGGGGCATTTTAGGACTAGAAAACAGCTTCCTAGTTTACCTTAAACCAGGTAAAGCTGTAGAATGAAGGGCAGATTGAAAACAAGCTCTTGTGTTAGCCTGGTCATCTCAAGCTACCTTTTGGAAAGTGTAACTGTAAATTCTTTGGGTCGGTTGAGCTATTATTATCTCTGATTAAAGAAAAAAAGCATAGTGAGGACTTCAATTCTTGCTTTAAACCCTCATTCCTAACAGTCAATAGTAGGTTTGGGCTTGATAACAAAATGATGAAAATCTGCAGTGAGGGAGGTTTCCTGCGACTCAGCAGCTGAGAGAATGCTTGTTCCCGTAGCACTTGAAGTAAAATGATCCAAGCTTTTCTCAGACAATGAGGCCCTTGTGTGAAACAGCTGTCTCGGGGAGATGGCTCAGTGCTATTTGACAGTGGCTTGTATGTTCCATAGATACGTCTGGTATTATCTGACCGGGAATGAAACCACCAGATGGAACTGAACGCTTCTAACTAGGAATGCAGACTACCATCACGGGTAAAAAACATAAGCTCGGGTTTCAGTTGCCATCAGATGAAATGCTGGTTGATTGTGCTTGGAAATTTATCTTTGCCTTCTGAATTGTGGACAACATATATGGGGAATTTTCGGGTTTTATCTGAAACATACTGGTCAAGCCAGAGCGTGTGTAGGAGGTAGATTAATTCCACTTTCATTTTGCCTGGTAATCGCATCCAAGTTAGTGAAACTTGGCCTTGAGTCCCCCCCAGAAGGCTTGTGAGCCTTGGCAGTGAATGTGGGGTTGGTAATGAAACCTGAAATGGGGTTTGCCTGGTTTCAGGTTGAGTTACGGAAGCTGTGCACAGTCATCATTGTGATGGTCTATCAGTGAGATCGCCATGCTGCTCTGCCCGGTGTTGCCTGTGGCGTGTCTCTGCAGCCTGTGAAACAGTGGGCGCCAGGAAAAACAGCCCTCTATGATTTCTGCAATTCATCTGCCTCCAGCCCTGTGTATTTCTAAGCAGGGAGAGGCCCGGCGCCTTCTAGCTCCTTTCTCTGTTATTCTCATCTTACTTTTGAAGTGGCTTTCAAAAGGTCCCTCCATTACCCACCCCCCCTGCCCCCCCCCACACACAGGATAGTCTTTTTTTTTTTTAAGGTCTGCCCAACCTGAAATTAGTNCTTTAAAAAGGTCCCTCCATTACCCACCCCCCCTGCCCCCCCCCACACACAGGATAGTCTTTTTTTTTTTTAAGGTCTGCCCAACCTGAAATTAGTGACCACAGAGGAAGTGGCAATAATGTAAAGGAAATCACATGGGATGCACCTCATGTTTAGCCTTCTAGAAGGCTCAGCTCAATTTACTTATGCAGCACAGGGCACAAAGGTGTAGGTGACAGGGATGGTACAGAGCATCCTTTTGTGTGTTTTTCTGGGGGTGGTCTCAAGGAGGAGGCTAAGGTAAGGAGGGGGGAAGTGGTGTGGCAAGTTGAAAGCAAAACTAGGTCAGGAGACAGATCTCCTGTCCCCAGGCAGAGATGGCAGGAGCTGAGACATGGAGTCAGGTCTCTGAATTTTTCTCTGACAAGAGCTATTTCTGTGGTTTATAATTTTGATGGACTTCAGACACTGTATTTCATTCTTCTATAATGAGGGAAACATTCCCAATTTCATTTCATCCAACTGTACTTATCTTTGTGGTGTGTATGAGGTTACTATTCTATGACTGATGTAAATTGAGAGATGGATTGACGCATAATCACCTTTTACCAATACGAACTGGAATATGGGCTAGGGGAGGAGGGAGTGAAGGTAGCTGACTATTTTTAACTTGCTCTTTATAATGTGATGGTTTTTCCCTATCTTTAAGCCCTGTGGAAGTTCTGGACTTAGTCTATGGGAAACATTCTGCTTGAGAATTCTATTCTTTATTCATTAGCCACCATGGTTTCAGTGTCTTTAAAGAAAAAGGGGGGGTCCTCCCTGGTGGCGCAGTGGGTTAAGCAACACACTATGAAGCAAACCACAGCCACTGCAGCACGAGTTCGATCCCTTCCTCTGGCCAGGGGGGCAGTGGGTTAAGCAACACACTATGAAGCAAACTGCAGCCACTGCAGCACGAATTCAATCCCTGCCACCAGCCAGGGAGGTGACCCACATGGCGCAGCAGACCTCTCCTACCCCGTCCTCTGCTTTCCTCAGCAGTGTATTTCAGTACATCTGCCTGTTCTGTTCCCCACCCTGTCTCTGGTGGATCCTCTCACCCCCACATATATACCTATGGCCTGTACTCCAGTTCTTGTATGTAATAATAAATAAATACTCTTACTTATGAAAGCAAAACAACACTTTCAGACAGAAATGAAACAGATCTAAGTTTTGGGGTTTTTTTTTAAAGATTTATTTATTTATACATACAAGAACTGGGGTACAGGCCAGAGGTGTGGGGGTGAGAGGATTCACCAGAGACAGAGTGGGGAACAGAACAGGTGGATCGACTGACATACACTGCTGAGGGGAGCAGCGGGCGAGGCAGGAGAGGTCTGCTGTGCCTTGTGGGTCAGCTCCCTGGCTGGGGATCGAACTAGTGCTGCAGTGGCTGCAGATGCGTCATAGTGTGATGCTTAGCCCCTTGTGCCACCAGGGAGGCCCCAGATCTATCTTTTCTATGGAGACTTTTTGAGGCAGCAGCTCAGTTTCAAAAATGTGTTGAAGAAGCAGCTGGGCAGTTGATTGGAGGAATTCTTTTCCACAAGCACACACTTGTAAATAAGAATACCTGGATAACCCTGTCTGAAATCACATAGATTTGGTCTGGCAAATCTACATGGCTAAAATAAGTGATTTTTTCCACATATCTTTCTTTTTTCATCCTTTAAATCTACAACATTAAAAAAAAAAAAAAAAGCCAGGTGAGTAAAAAGAAGTCAGAAGTTAAAGGTAAGATTTAACTCACCCAAGAACATGTTCAACATTGTCCCAACTAGCTTGGTTCTTCCAGTCAACACCACAAGCATTTTAAATAGAAACAGGAGTAGCCCGGCTGGGACAATATTATCTAATTAATTGGTCATTATTATAACTTAAAAGTGGTGCTTGATACTACATAATCTTGAAGAATCAGAATGCTTATGACTTGCAATTTGTAGATAGTTTGTCCATGAGTAAACTAATTTCAAAACTTATTTTTGGGCCTCCCTGGTGGCACAAGGGGTTAAGTCTCAGCATGTGAAACTGTCCACAGCCACTGCATGAGTTCGATCCCCGGCCAAGAAGCTGACCCACATGGCACAGCAGACCTCTCCTGTCTTGCCCGCTGCTGCCCTCAGCAGTGTATTTCAGTCAATCTGCCTGTTTTGCTCCCCACTCTGTCTTTGGTGAATCTTCTCACATACCCTACCTCCCACCCTTCTGGCTTACATCCTGGCTCTTGTATGCATTAATAAATAATAAAAAAATTAAAAGACAAAACTTATTCTTTCAACAGGATGCCAAGAGTTGCTTGAGTGCACTTATGCCATCAAAGGGTTTATGGTCTGGTTAGGAAGTCAGACATAGGAATAGATCATGCTGGAAAGAATGTGACATAGCTGAGACAGAGCTATGCATGGGAATTCAAGGAGCAATCCGGAGGGAGTGGTAAAAGGAGACTGGGCTTTCTGAGGAGGTGCACCTGCACAGGGGGGAGGGGCCATGTTGGCTCCCAGGCAGGAGGTATCCCCAGCTCAGTGTTCAGTCTGACCAACACACTGAGGAGAGAGACCACATCTGTGGAAGTTTTCAAATAATTTTTTAAAAAGATTTATTTACCTGTGCATACAAACACTGGGGTACAGGCCAGAGGTGTGGGGGATGAGAGGATTCACCAGAGACAGAGCGGGGAGCAGAATAGGCAGATCGACAGAAATACACTGTTGAGGGAAGCAGCGGGCGAGGCAGGAGAGGTCTGCCAGCCCATGTGGGTCACCTCCCTGGCTGGTGGAAGGGATCGAACTCGTGCTGCAGTAACTGTGGTTTGCTTCATAGTGTGTTGCTTAACCCACTGCACCACCAGGGAGGCCCCAGAGACCACATTTGAATTTGGAAACCAGGGCCTTTGAGGGAGGAGGCAGAGGTCAGGTTGGACAGGTAGACCTTCCCTTCACACCAGTGAAGGGCATTTCCCACAAATCCCATGAATGAGTGAGAACCATAGAAGAGTTTTAAGCATGAGAATTACACACGATCAGACCCTCTAGTTCCCGTAATAAAGCCAAGTCTCCAAGGTAGACAAGGGAGAGAAAACATCCATACCATTGATGGGATGAAGGAGCTTTGGGGACTTAAGTGTAATCAGCTGGGGAACACTGACAGGGACATGGGTTGAGGGAGCTAAGCGGGTTGGAGCAGGTGGTTAGGTGAGCTGCTCTCGAGTCAGAGGCACTGGTGTGCACTGACATTACAAATTTGAGGAACATAAACACCAAATAATTGAAACCAGAAGGGGGATGTGTTCACTCAGTGGTAATATAGGAAGCAGACTGACGGTAGAGTTTTCTGTTTAACATTTATGAGGTGGAGTGAAACAGACAAGTCCATAAGGTACAGAGAAGGCAGCACTAGAGCCAGAGCTGTGTTCTGGGGACCGAGAGATTTGAATTTCCTTTGTGCCAGATGCAGAGATGCAGGCAGTGTGGAGGTGCTGAGCGGACTGCCCGGATGAGGCAGATGGGAGACGAGGAAGCAGAGAGAGCAAAGCTGTTTTACCCTTTGGGGAACTGGGCATTGAAGGGAATGTATTACATTGCTAGGGCCACTGTAACAAAAGACCGTTGCCTGGTGGCTTAAATAACAGAAGTTTATTTTGTTAGTTTTCAAAGCTAGAAGTCTGAGATAAAGTTGTTGACCTCGCCTGTTGGCTTACAGATTGTCTTCGCCCTGTTTTCTTCACTTAGTCTTCCTTCTCTGAGTGTCTGTATCTGATCTCCTCTTTTATAAGAACACCAGTCCTCTTGGATTAGTGCGCAAATGGCCTTTTTTTATCTTAATTACCTCTTTAAAAAAATTTTTTTTAAGACTTAGGGGCCTCCCTGGTGGTGCAAGGGGTTAAGCACCACACTATGAAGCATCTGCAGTCACTGTAGCATGAGTTCAATCCCCGGCCAGGGACAAGACCCACGCTTCTCCCCTCAGCAGTGTATTTCAGTCAGTCTACCTATTCTGTTCCCCAATTTGTCTCTGGTGAATCCTCTCTCTCTCTCTCTCTCTCTCTCTCTCTCTCTCTCTCTCTCTCTCTCTCACACACACACACACACACACACACACCCCCNAATTTGTCTCTGGTGAATCCTCTCTCTCTCTCTCTCTCTCTCTCTCTCTCTCTCTCTCTCTCTCTCTCTCACACACACACACACACACACACACACACCCTCCCCACACTTCTGGCCTTTACCCCAGTTCTTGTGTGCATAAATAAATAAATCTTAAAAAAAAAAAAAGACATTTTGGACCTCCCCTGGTGGTGCAGTGGGTTGAGCGGCGCACTGTGAGGCAGGCAGCAGCCACTGCAGCACGAGTTTGATCCCTGCTGCCGGCCAGGGAGGGGGACCCACATGGTGGGGCAGACCTCTCCTGCTGTGCCCGCTGCTCCCCTCAGCAGTGTACTTCTGTTATCTGCCTGTTCTGCTCCCAGCTCTCTGTGGTGAATCCTCTCGCCCCCCTGACACCTCTGGTCTGTGCCCCAGTGCTTGTATGCATAAATAAATAAATCTTAAAAAAAAAAAAAAAAGACATTTTTACTTATTTATGCATTAAGAACTGGGATGCGGGCCAGAGTTGCCGGGGGTAGGAGGATTCACCAGAGACAGAGTGGGGAGCAGAACAGGCAGACTGTCTGAAACACACTGCTGAGGGGAGCAGCAGGGGAAACAGGAGAGGTCTGCTGCACCATGTGGGTTAGCTCCGTGGCTCTCCTGGATCCAACTTATACCACAGTGGCTGCTGATAGCTTGATAGTGCTGAGACTTTAACCCCTGCGCCACCAGGAAGGCCTTATTTTAATTACCTCTTTAAAGGCCCACTTACAAATAGAGTCACATCCCAAGTGAGTTATTGGAGAGGAGGACTTTGACCAATCCATGAATATTGAAAGGACACAATTCAGTTGAAAATACATTTAATACACCACCAAACATGCTCAGAACACTAACATTAGCCTACGGTTAGGTGAAATGAATACGAAACCTATTTTATACTAAAATGTGGAATATCTCAGAAGCAGAAGACCCAAATGGATACTTGATATACATGAAAGGATGAGAAAATACAAAATCCAAGGCCTCCCTAGTGGCCTAGAGGTTAAGTCTCAGTGCTCTCACCTCTACGCCCAAGTTTCATTTTGGCCAGGGAGGGGACCCACATGGTACAGCAGACCCCTCCTACCTCACCTACTGCTCCCCTCAGCAGTGTGTTTCAGTAGATCTGCCTGTTCTGCTCCCTATTCTGTCTCTGATGAATCCTCTCACCTCCACCCCCACTGCTGGCCTGCACCCTAGTTCTTATATGCATAAATAAAATTAGTCTTGAAGGAAAAAAAAAAAGAATTGAAAGCAGTGCCTCTGTCTTTTTAATTCTAAAGAACTAATCTTCTTAGAGTATTAAAGAATACATATGGTAATTATGCCTCAGGATGTGAAATACTGATTTTGACTCAGCAAAAAGTGTGGCATTTCCCCCAAGGAAGTAGTCTTTGTTTCACCCTGCTGCACTGCACACGAAACTCAAACTCACAGCTTCAACATAGATTCATTGGCAGGGACAGAGGAAATTGTTCATTGTCTTCACCCTGTGCCTTTTATACTACCTTCTTGTTCCCAAAATAAATTCATACCCGCAGGTGTCAGTGAGAGGGAGGAGGTGTCTGCTTTTCTGAAGGTCTGGATTTCTGACTAAATGTCACAGGGACTTCCAAAATCACTGCTTTCATAAGACAACACCCACATCCCGAAATAGTCTTTTGCTCCTCACTCTACAAGGAGTATACTCTTTCCTAGAAAAACCAAAACTTGAACTTTACAACCACCATCTATTTTGGTTGATGGGCAGGGGGTTTGTGACTCACCAGATCTGCCCACAGGCTTGTTGCAGCCACTTTATCCATTGGCACTGGCTATGTGTTGGGAAAGGAAAGCACTTCCCTTTCACTAGATTCAAATCAAATTTTCTTTCTTTTTTTTTTTTTAAAGATTTATTTATTTATGCATACAAGAACTGAGGTGTAGGCCAGAGGTACAGGGGGTGGGAGGATTCACCAGAAACAGAGTGGGAAGCAAAACAGGTGGATCCACTCAAATACACTGCTGAGGGGAGCAGCGGGAGGGACAGGGGAGGTCTGCTGCACCATGCGGGTCAGCTTCCTGGCTGGGGATCGAACTCAGGCCATACAAGTGATAGCGCTGAGACAACCACTAAGCCACCAGGAAAGCTCAGAAGGCAGATTTTTGCAAAAACCAAGCAAGCAATTGCCTTCCAAAAGCCCTTCCTGGCTTTGCAGGGTGATAACCCAGACCTGTCCTTTCTGCTATGTTCCTTCTTGAGCACATTGTGGGATGAGAAAGTATCTGAAGAAAAGAGGGAGAGTTAATAAAGAGGTGCCCACTTCTCAACTACAAGGAATTTATTTCAGCAGCAGTTTTGATTGTTACTTTGTGCTTCTACTAAACTATAGACTAACAAAACTACAGGGGAGGAAAAGAAAAGGTAAAAAGGAGCTTTATAATTCACATGTTTAGCTTGTACCACTGGCAGGGAGATGGCAACTACTATGTCAAAAGAGTGTCATGGCAACTCACAACTATAATCATGGTTAGGTGGTATGCTTGGTGGTACAGCAGAGGTCATTAATCTAGATCAGATGTGTCCTCAAGGAGGTAGACAATACAAACTGTTAACTACATTATAGTTGAATAATCTGGAAAGACTGTATGATCTAGAGTGTGAAAGAAACCAACAAAGTAACTAGCCAGACCCAAGTGCACATCTTCTTAGAACATTAACTTTCAGAGAGTTTAATGTTTAAGGCCATGGGGTCTCACTTCTGTTGGAGGGATCACCCCGATCTAACTCTTTTGTTTACACTCAAGAAGGCCCTTAGCTGTCACCTTTCTGGAACCAGGGGAGAAATCTTATGGTCTGTTTATCCTGTTTCTTTTTAAGATTTTTAAGATGTTTTTTCTTTTTAAGATTTATTTATTTATGCATAGAAGAACTGGCCAGAGATGTGGTGGGTGAGAGAATCCACCAGAGACAGAGGTGGGAGGAAGCAGAACAGCTGGATCTACTGAAACACACTGCTGAGGGGAGCAGTAGGTGAGACAGGAGAGGTCTGTTGTGCTATGTGAGTCACCTCCCTGGCCAGCGGCAGGGATCGAACTTGTGGTGCAGTGGCTGTGGATAGCTTCATAGTGTGTTGCTTAACCTGCTGCACCACCAGGGAAGTCCCTCCTGTTTCTCTGATACATGTTAGACCCAAGTCATTATCTCCCCACCCCGAACCCAGGAAAGATCATCACTGGGACACTGGAAAAGCAAGGAATTCTGAAGCCACTGTGGAATATTCTCCACAAAGAACATAAGGGCAAAAATCTGGGAAACAGGCTCCACCTGTTATTTTGTTCCAAATCTAGAACTCTCACCAGACAGTGCTGAATAGAACAGGAACCTCACATTGCCACATGTTCAAATCCTCTACAGTAGCTCCCTCTCCCAGGCAACCCAAGGTGTCTGGTCCTTTAGAATCATCCCTCATTTCTTCCAGGCACAGCAAGTGTAGGCTTGGGGTTGGCTCCCCTAGAGAGGAAAGAGAGTGTCTGGCCTGGGTTACAAACAGGTATTGAAGGCTTTCCGTGTGTCTGACGCTTTTCCAAACAATTCACATTATGGCTTGTACTGTCACCACAACTCTACAGACCATACCTACGGTTAGTCCCATTTTATATGTCAGAAGATGGAGATTAAGAGACCTGTCTAGGCCAGTGAGAAGCTGGAGTTAGAATGCTCAGCGCACTCAGGTCTGAACTCCTAATTATTGTGGTGCCTGTGGTTCACAGGCTGCCTTCTCTTCCCCAAGGGGTGCTGCAAAAGGGAGAGGAGGCCTTGCACAGCTGATTGATCAGTTAAAGTAGAAAAAAGAAGGCCTTCCTAGTGGTGCAGGGACTGAAGTCTCAGAGCCATCAAGCTATTGCCAGCCACCGAGGCATGAGTTTGATCCCCGGCCAGGGAGGTGACCCACATGGTGCAGCAGACCTCTCCTGTCTCGCCTGCTGCTCCCCTCAGCAGTGTATTTCAATCGCTCTGCCTGTTCTGTTCCCTACTCTGTCTCTGGTGGATCCTCTCACACACACCCCTCGGGCCTGCACTCCAATTGTTATATACATAACTAAATAACTAAGTCTTTAAAGAAATAAATAAAGTAGAAAAAGGAGAAACCATCTCAAAGAATTTTAAAAGCAGATTGGAAAAAAGGAAAAACTTAGGCCTGAGGATGACTGCAGCAGAATGCAAGGGGAGACCCCTGGCTTTCTCTGGGGAGGTGAATTTCTGACTGTAGCTGTCTGGTGTGAACCTCAGAGGGTTCCAGATGCCCTGGTGACAGGTGTGGGATGTGGAAGCCTCTGAATAGCGCCTGTGTAGAATCCCCCCCTCCGTGCACCAATATCCAGCCTGGCAGTTTTCAACAGGGAAGCAAATTACTAGAAAATTGTGGGTCTAAAAAAATTTTTTTCCTTTGTTTCCTTCTCCTCAGACCTTGTGGGGAATGAAATTGAGAGAGACACCTAATTCCACCCTCAGTCTCAGGTTCTGTAAAATCAGAATAAAACAGCAACAGCAAAAATATTGGTTGTATCCTGTGAAGATTTTGAAATGCGCGAGTGCGGCTTGTTGAGAAGCTCCCCCTGGTTCTTTCTGCAGGCTGGGAAGGACTGAGCAGGGCGCCTTCCCCTTTCCTTCCTGACAGGGAGGCGTGTTGGGAGCTGCCAGTGGCAGGGCTCCAGCGGCGCAGCTGTGCCTGGTCCCTGTGGGCGGAGGGGAAGCCCTGGGGACAATGCAGACCTGAGGACAGCCCTGCCCCGTGCTCCGCCCCGTCTCAGCACGCCCAGCAGCTGAAGGGTTCTTGCCTTTGACTGCACAGGAGGCAAGAAGTAGCTTGTAAAGGGGAAGGTTTTCAGCCCAGTGCATAGGGAATTAAACCTACATTAACAATAAAGCTGGTCTGTGGAATGGAAAAGCTGGGACGGTGGTGACGTTCCCTAGGCAACAAACTGAAAATGTTCACTCCTTAGAAAATCTTTCATCTGGTCATGGCTCTTTCCTGACAGTACCGGTGGCTGAGCTCAGGAAAAATAATGAAGGCATTGGATGGGATGTGGTGAGTGCCAACAGACCCCCCTAGACAAGTGAGCGTAGCTTCTCTGTGTTTGGATTGGATTAAAAGAGCAAGCTAGCAGCCGTGTTTGCTGACACAAATAAATCCACGATTATCCTGGTAAACACTTGGACTTCATCCTTGCAGTAAAAAGGAAAAAATACTGTTTGCCTCTTTTCTTGGTAACATCTAGCACCATGGTGGAAAACTCCGTTATTCCTAGGAAATCTGCACGTTGAGCATGTGGTTTTTTCCAAGGTGGTTCTGTACTTTAACCTAGACGTCTGTTAAGTGGACTAACAGAATGACAGCTGCATGACTGGCCAGGGGCGTGTGCACGCGTGCTGTGTGGTGCTGTTTTCCTAACTATTACACCATAACTTCCTCTTTGCTTTACCAGACTAAATCTCAACAATGAGGCATCATGTGTAAACTTCTTGTATGTTTGCTCTTTTCAGTCCTAGGGAAAATCCGAACCGCTGTGGGCAGTGCCCAGCTTCTCATGGCCCAGAAATTCTACCAGTTCAGAGAACTGTGTGAAGAAAACCTGGTAGGTAACATTCCCCACCATTACCCTTTCCTTGCCAGGATCACAAGAAGAAGGTGACACCAGGCCTGGCCCAACTCAAGGGAAATTGATTTTACATCAAGTCAAAGCCCATTGAACTCTCTCTCACCTGGAGTAGAGTTTTCTGATGGTCTTTTTTTCCTGCTTTGCTTAAAATTCAAAATATTTGATACTTAATAATCTTAGAAGAGAAAAAAGTCCCCTAATTTATAACTGTATTTCCTGCTGTTTTGTAATGGAAATTTTTCCATTTTCCTGGTTCTCACATGACAAAATGTTTTGAACTCTTTGCAGAATTTTAGGAAAGGTTAACTTTGTTAAAGTCAGCTTTTGCCATTTCCTAGTGGACTCACATTCCTCGGCCACCAGAGGAACTTAGATGCCAAAATGTGAGAAGGCCACTCTCAGAAGGAAAGTCAGGAGCTAAATGTATACCATCTAGGAGCTTATAGATTTATGCTCAGTTTAAGTCCTCAAAGCGACCCGATGGGCCTCACAGACACATTATTTTTATGATGGCTGTACAGTTGGGAAAATGAGCATGGAAGGCCTAAGAAAATTGTTCAAGGCCACACAGTAATAGGCAGAGCTAAGTTCAAGCACCATTCTGTTTGACCTCAGTTCCTGAAAACCCCCTCCAGGATTTGATATTCACTCCTCAATCCTGCTGAGACCTGGGAATACTGGAAATATATCCTGAGATTATAAAAGCCTGTTTGAGAGGCATTTTATCAAAGTTATTATCTGAACTATGGATAAACTTTTTGTGTGTACTAAATAAACATACTACAGAGAAACTTTTGTTAATTCCGATGTCACTGGAATAAATTCTAAATACTGAACCCAGCACTGCCAAACTTTAAAATGTGTCTCTTCCAGTGAATTTTAGAACTGTCAGTAGTTTTAGACTAAAAGTTTATAAATATATCTTGATTTGTACTTATTTTGGAGTCACACCAATAATGCTAGTCCATCAAAGGCTAAAAAGTTCTTTCCAATCTATTCATTTTCATGGTCATCAACTTTGTATTTTCTGAAGTTCTGATAATATCATTTTTATAGAGGGTGGTTTTAAAAGTACAAACTGGCCTTCAGTTATTATGTGGTTTGGAGTTTTATAGCCTATCCAGTTGCCTGGAATACCAAGAGGTAATCAAAACTGACCTCAGTTGGAAACCCCTGAAGTAGAAGCCCCCACCCCTCTCACCATGCATGTCCTTAGCTACTGTTGCAGGGCATTGTGATTAACAGTGCGCATGACACCTTCAAACCCTAAGTTTTATGTATCTTGTGTCTCACATCATATGAATGAGTGGTTCAACTTTGTTGTTCTTACTAGGGTTATGTGGATGGGAGCAAAGAGGGCCAGTTCTTAGATACTGAATGCTTAATTTTTTGGAAATAAAATTGACAGCTTATTTTAGTTTCAGGTGTACAACACAATGACATTTGCATGTATTGTGAACTGATACCACAATAAGTCTATTTACCATCTTTTCTTAGCAACTTTAAATTATTAAAGTTAATATTTAGTATATGGATGATTATGGACAGCTATGTGTATTAGAGATATCTGGTCTCATATTTGTTATATTATGGTCAGTTTAAAAAGTAACTTACTGATGATTTTGTCAAAGTACTTACATGAGAAAGTGACTTCCTATATTAATAGCATCTTAATTATTATAAAAATTCAATTATTTTATTATTTATCACTTGTTTATACTACTTTCTTTGACATGGTTTTAAAACAAATCTCATTTTAGATTCCTTATCAGGTCTCTGACTAAGTTGAATGGCATGGAGTCAAATACCAGCTCTAATAATAATATTCTGTTTCTTTTTTCAAAGATGGTATTTTTACTTAAACAGTGTGTCGTTGTCGTTTTAATGTATCTTATAGATCATATATTCTGGGATTTTTCAAATATTTAAAGTCTCCCCGTCAAGCCATATTGATAGATGTTGAATTACAAAAGAAGAGTTTTACAACCTTGACATTTGAGAATCACTGACTCAGTGGATGAGTATACAAAAATACTATTTGTAGGGGATTTAAAAAAAAGTCAAACTCATAGAAACAGAGTAGAAAAGTGGTTGCCAGGGCCCAGAGGGGATGCAAGGCAAAAGGCAGAAAGTTGTAAAAGGGCAGGAACATTCAGTTACTTATGAGAGTAAGATCTGAAGAGCTGATGTATAACATGGTGACTACAGGTGCTCAGACTCTATTGCGTAATTAAAATTTGCTGATAGGGTCGAACTTAAATGTTCTCACATGAAAAACAAAAGGTAAATATGTAAAGTGATGGACGTGTTATTTAACTTGATACTCAATGGAGGGAATTCTTTCCTAATGTATATGTATAACAACCATCACATTGTATCCTTAAAAGATCTATTATTTGTCAGTGACTCCGCAATCAAACTGTAAAGGCATATAAAGAAGCAACATAAAATAAAATTACCCTATTTGGCTTCACTTTGACCTCCTGTCTGAAAGCCAAAGGAAATACATCTTCTTATAGTATGTGAAATCTTTGAAAATGCCACTTTGACGGTATTCTTGTTGTCATGGATGCTCTAACACAGGGATGCTCTTCTTTGTCTTGTGCAGAATCCTAATGCTCATCCAAGGCCCACCTCCCAGGATTTGGCCGGGTTCTGGGACATGCTGCAGTTGTCCATAGAAAATATTAGTATGAAATTTGATGAACTTCATCAGTTAAAGGCCAATAATTGGAAACAGATGGATCCTCTTGACAAGAAGGTAGAACAATGTAGATTTTGTATGGTCCATTTAAAAACCTGCACAAACCCTGGACAGTCTAAATAGGCTTCTGCATTTAGTCTTGCTGTTTACAATGTGAAATGGAGCTGATATCATATTAATTTCATTGTAATGGCAATGTTTACATAGTAATCATCTGGGATATTATCTGTAATATGTTTCAGACCTATTTTTCAAGAAAAATCTGTCTCTGTGAATTGGAAAATGGGAATGTGGCTTTTTTGTTAATTAAACTTTAAGTTAAACCATTTTAGTTACTGGAAGGAACTGCCTCCATTTTGCTTTTTAAACTAAAATAAATGACATCTTCAGTGCATGATTACATAGAGCAAGAGTTCAACTTCCTTACACCCCTAAGATGTGTTTCTGAGGAAAATAGGAAGCCCTGAAAACGAACTGACTTTGATAATCATTTCATAAACATAGTAATAAAGAAACCACTGTTGTTGAAATCTAAAAATTACACCATAAAGTTTCACAGTAACCATAAGTGTTGGGAATATTTTGAGAGTCACTTTTTGTCAATTTGCCTTGGGTCCCTCATGCAACAGCGTAGACATACAGACTCAAATCCTTTAACTTGTAAACTGCAATTTCTCATTTGAATATTTACGATGGTTCCACCAGGCTCACACAGATTTCCTGTGAATACCTCCCTAGACTGGCTTGTCATTTAGACATGACATTTTGTTAATTGGTTGCTCTCC
The DNA here is from genome assembly GCA_019455555.1 of Galemys pyrenaicus. NCBI lineage: Eukaryota > Metazoa > Chordata > Mammalia > Eulipotyphla > Talpidae > Galemys > Galemys pyrenaicus. Next base: position 1,342,242 of record JAGFMF010011493.1, on the reverse strand, counting down.
TGTGTCCTGAGGTCAGATCGTTCCAAGAAATTCAACTGTTAAAAATGAGGTGTGTGTATTCCCATGAAGCACTGGTGTTCCTTCCCTTTCCAGATCTCTTCACCTATCAGAGAGCTGACAGCACCGCCATCTACACTGCTGTGCAATGTAGGCTCAGGGTTTCCTGGGTCAGAGGGCTCCTGGGAGAAATCCATTCCCAAGTGTGAGGGAATAGCAGACCATCACTGTCCGTCATTCCAGTTCTGGTGTTTAGTTTTGAACATCAAATACCACTGATGTGTGTGGCCTTGGGAACCAGACATTTTCACTCAAAGTAGTTTTCCTTAATCATTGTTTCAAACTGCTTGCTAAATAAGCTTTTAAGTCGGTCTTGTTTAAGAAAATACTACAGACGTACACACACACTGGTAATTTAGTTTTAGCTCGGCTCCATCTAATTTCTCAGTCATTAATTTTTTAATTAAATTTTCAAGGAAAGGAAAATATGACTAAAATGTTTCCAGTATACATACTTTAAAATATCCACTGAGTTACCTACCCAACAATGAAGATCTTAAATGTCCAGAAGGAGTGACGCTAAGAAGAATTGATGTATGTAACCTATTGACATTTACCCAGTAAGTTATCAGTTACCTTGATTTCTAAATTTGTATACACTTTGTCTATGATCAGACATTTTCATCACCCCATGAACCGGAAGGGACAAATGAAATAGCATATTCATAGTTGGACAAATACTGCGTGCTTTCCTTTTCTGACTTTTTGGCCAAGGAGACCTAACCTTACAGGCCTTCAGGGCAACTCCAAAGTAGTGAGTTTAACTAGTCCCTTCACCTGTCATGCCAGGAAGAGCTGCTAGGATGCTTGAGTGGTGAGTGCATGAAGAGTACTCTTGAAAATCGCAGATTCCATACTTGAAGTTCCATCGTTAGTTTTTATGAGACTTAAGGGGCATTTTGTTTAAATTAAAATCATAACATACACGTGCACTTTTTAACAGCTTCACCATACTTATCCGAAAAGTCTTTTGTGATTTAGATTCCTTTTTCTCCCATTGCACTTTTTTTTTTTTCCTGCCCAAGTGAAGCTTTTGTTTTGGCAGTGGCCTTAAAAAACGTCTCACTGTTTCGCAGTTTACTGCTACTACGTAGGAGGGATGGCCTTTTTCAGTCCTGTGTTAAATTTCCGTGGTGCTGTGTCTGTCCTTGTGATTGGAGTTGCCTTCTGGCCCATCAGTCATCCAAAGCCCTCTTAGGACCACGGTCCCAACAGGAGCTTTTGGGAGCCATCTTGGAACTAGCTGCACTGCTGAGTGTAGGGCAGTCTGTGTCCTTCCTCTCGGGTGACTCTGGAAAGTACATTGCTGTGTGTTTGTGTGTGATGTGCAAAAGGGTACTGTGGCACTGTGGCATCGACAAAGCTAAAGAACAGTCTCGTTCTCTTTTTCCTCTTTCGGTTGTTTAGATCTGGGAGAGGGAGGAGTGGGAGGGCCTGGGAAAAGGGCGGTGGTATCTCTAAACCCAGCTCGCACTGCGGCTTGCCTCTTTAGAGGGGATGCAGAGTCCTAAGATGCTGCTGTGGCTCTCCAGTTCTTCCCCATCTCAGGCACGGCCTGAGTCTGAAGCCTCCAGAGAGAAGCACGCTAAATGTGCTGCGAGCCGCAGCCTCTCCGCTGGGGGGCATTTAAAATACCCACACCCCTCCCTGGAGAGATCTAGTTCTGCAGCCCAGCCTTACCCGTGGCCTTAAGCTTGCCGCTTTTTGCTTTTTGCTTTTCCTGCACCTTTTGACTACCCAAGCCAGAATAATGAAGAAAGGAGAAACCTGTTTATTTACAGTTGGCAGATCAGAACTAACCTCCCTGGGTAAAAGCAAAAAGAGAGTGTTCTAACCACTGACCTATCCCAGTTCCCCCCGAGCTTGTCCTGAGAAGCTGTGTAATGTCCTGAACCTTCTGCTTTGATCAGGAGAGAAGGGCCCCTCCTCCAGTGCCAAAGAAGCCGGCGAAGGGCCCCGCGCCGCTGATCCGGGAGCGCTCGCTGGAGAGCTCGCAGCGCCAGGAGGCCCGCAAGCGCCTGATGGCCGCCAAGCGCGCCGCGTCCGTCCGCCAGAACTCGGCCACCGAGAGCGCCGAGAGCATCGAGATCTACATCCCGGAGGCGCAGACCCGGCTCTGAGGCCCGGGCCGCCGCGCGCACCCCGCCGCGTCGCCGCCAAGTACCCGCCCCTCCCCCCGCCCTCGAGCCCGTCTGTCTCTGAGCTCAGTGACTCCACTGTCGCGGTGTAGTGTCGATCTTGCAGGAGCCGTCCCCAGTCCCCCCGCGCCCGGACCTGTTCGCCATGTTCTTCACCGAGCTTCGCCACCTGCCACCTGTACCGCTGCCGTCGCCCTGCCTCATCCAGATAGCCGACCCTTTCTTTTCTCGACAGAACCAAACCCACCTGTAGAAATGGCCCCTTTTAGATCGCCCACCATCCTCAGTTCTCTCGAGCTAGTCTGTTCCTAGAGCTCAGCAATATAAAACCGTAGGGTATTTCAGAAATCCAGTATCATAGGGTGACCCTTTGGGACTTACCGTCTTCCACATGAAAGAAACTAGGGCTCCGATCCTTTAAATCCCCTAAACGGTCATTATTTTTAAAAGCAGATGGAGCGCTTTATTTCCAACCTCAGAAATCACCCCATCTCACCGGAATCGATGTGTGACAAACCTTGAGGGGGCAAAGATGGGCTGGGGGTGGGGGACCCGGGTGTGTAGTGGGAAAGGGAGAAGCAAAATCTGCAGGTGCGGGGGTACCTGCATCACTGACTGACAGCTGCACAAACTGCCTCACTGTTATTTCATGTCACTGCTTCAAATGTTTCAATCAGCAGAAGATTGTAAATTCGATCTTTCAGGGAAATTAATCTATTCTGAAAGGCAATAAAATGAAGAATGGCAAGGCAAGGCAAAGGAAGCACTGAGAGTTTAAGATACTACACAAGGGATTTTTTTTTCCTCTTATTAAGAACACTTAGACCTGAAATCTTTTAGCAACTTTTATTGTACTATGTATATTATATCGTTGTGGTGGTGGGGTCTTTAAACGGGACAACGCTGGTTCTATTAATTTGTTAGTGTCCATTCTGGAGGGTCCTACCTAATTACACATATATAAGTACACATCTGCTTAGGAAACGTTGTAACTGGCAGCCAGGCTGTTTTCAGAGAAAAGTTTGGATTTTTCTGTCATCCCTTTGAATGCTACACATCTGTCTCTTTTAACCCGTAGCTCATACCGCAGACATATTTTCTCCCTTAGTCTTCTCTCACTTCTATACAGTCTGCCCACACCCCAGCATATGGCTACTTATGTTATACAAATAATACAAATTCTCTACCCCAAATAGAAATGCTGCGTCCTTCCAAAGAGCTGCCACTGTCATCTTGAGGTCCCAGGTAGTGAGAGAAGAAATTTAACCTGTAAGTTCAGCAGCGATGAGGAGGGGGCAAGAGCATGCATGATTCCTAAACACCGGGAGAAACCCAGGCTTTTGGCAGAGAATGGTCCTCTGCACTTTTAGTCATGATGGATGGGCAGGGTGCACTTTGCATCTGGCTGAAAATATTTTTAAATGCCCTTACTCGTAGCAGTTTAAACACTTAGAGTATGGTGATCTTAAAGTATCTCTGGCACTTGATGTCCAGCTCCTACACTTAAACTTAGAAACCATTGTTGAAAAAAGAAAGACTTAAAAACATACATCAAATATGCTTGCACCAGAGAAGCTTTTTTTAAAAAAAGTACACACTCATAGCCAGGTGCTAATTTAATTTTATTTATGAAAATTAGAGAAGCGATGGATTCTGGCAGCAAGTATTTTCATGGACATATTCTAAAACCACTAGAGAATTCGCTACCTCTCAGAGCCATTGATGCTTTGAGCTATCTTTATAAACAGGGCACAAATGTTTACTGCTGTGGTTTTACAAGAAAAGGGCTACTAACTTATGTCAAAACCAACCAACCAACTTTTAACTAGGATGAGCAAAGCACTTTGAGTGCTTTGTAAAATTGGAGCATACCGAGATTTTGAGCTTCAAGTGTTTGCTGGTTTTAAAAAGAATACACTTTTCCTTTACTTTGTAGCCGCAATGGAAAGTCACATAAAATTTGCACCTTACAAAAATAAGGTCAGCTGCTGCCGTGGGTACCTATGGTCACTTTCAAACCAGACAAGACTCGAACTCACAGATTAGGTTGAAGGAAGAGGCATCCACATGAAGACCCACGCTCTCAATAATAGCTCTGTGCCCTGAGGTAGAGATAAGATTTGGATTAAGAAACAGATTTCTAATATGTTTCAATATTTTCTTTGGAAACTGGATTAGTCCAGGATATTTTAAAGAGAGACAAGAGGAGGCCTGTTTATCGTATCTAAGAGAATGGTATTTGTATATTCATAAGCTATTTTTGGTAAGAATTTTAAATCTTTTAGCTGAATGCCTACAGGCATCATGACCTTTGCCTTCCTTAAAAACACAATTTAAATTGTACAAACACTTTATAAAAAGCTGATTATTGATGTTAAAACATGACCCCACGTAGAGCTGCTTGTTAACCCACTCATCCCCCTAAACTGACATCCATGAGCATAACCTTTGTTACATTGTTCTTTTGATGTGATTTGTAGAAATGTTTTTTTAGTTCATAATGGAAAATGTATGTACCCTGAAAAATTACTTATTTTCTTTAACTTTGGTATAAAGCTGTTTGGGCATTTTCTTGGGGAGGGGGGGGTTACAAAAGAAGTTTGTCTCCCACATCAAAAAACGTTCAAAGAAATTAAGTATTTATTATATTTTTTGCAGATGTTTCCATACAATTCACATAACCTTTTTGTAAAGAGAGATGAAGAAATGGATTAAAGATTTTTAATATTTGAAATGGTAAATAGAACTAATTTATTTGTAATATATTTCTGTTATTTATAGATGTTTCCTTAATGTTTTACTGTGCATTCCCATTTTAATTTAAGCCTTATCCTGGTGAATTTACCATTTCTTTTTTAAAACATGTCTAGATGCATATTTTAAATAACTGGAATGTAAATCACTAGCATATCTGAATTCCCAAATGTAATTTTTAAAAATTATTTTGGTTTGGAAAAAAAAAGATTAATTTGAAAGTCTTCAGATGGAGGGTTGGGGAACATTTTTATGGCTTTATGAATTGGAATTTCATAGGCTTATTTACCTAGATTGTGTGTGGACAAAAAAATAAAAATTGTAAATAGATGAATGTTTCCCATAATGTAAAAAGAAGAAATTAATAAAATAATTAATGCACTGCTTTCAGGTCTGTGTGTTTTCACTGGTGTCCTGCTTCTTCTTCCAAAATAGAAATAATTGTCTTTGGGGGGAATAATTAAGGAGTGTATCATCCTAACTTTTGACTATAACACATCTGTTAGTCTCTGTTGATCTTGGATTCTATGTGAGGGACTGAAATACTGCAGAACTAAGACTTTCTATTATGACAATTACACACATATGAAAGTTTCAGGTCAGGAGCTCTATGTACTAAATAAGAAGTTATTAGCCTCTCAAACATGTGCAAATTTGTATAGGTTTTACCAGTTGGATTTCATAACAAATATTTCATCAAATTTGTTTCCTACACAATTCTCCACTATAGGGAAGATCAGAATAATGCTTTGTGGTTTTCATTCCATCCTCACAGTGATGAAAAACTGTGGTTTAGCATGTGACACAATTATAAATGACAGATTTGAGTCTGTCACTTCTCCAGTGGTTCTCTGTCAATCTCCCCACAGTCAAAAATGGTAATTATGGGGCCTCCCTGGTGGCACAGTGGGTTGAGCAGCGCACTGTGAAGCAGACCGCAGCCACTACAGCATGAGTTCGAGCCTTGCCAACGGCCAGGGAGGGGACCCACATGGTGTAGCAGACCTCTCCTGCCTCGCCCACTGCCCTCACCTGCTGCTCCCCTGAGCAGTGTGTTTCAGTCAGTCTACCTGTTCTGCTCCCCGCTCTGTCTCTGGTGGATCCTCTCACCACCCTGGACTCTGGCCTGTACCCCAGCTCTTGTATGTATAAATAAATAAATCTTTTAAAAAAATGGTAATTACAATATTTACCTCTGTCCATTTTGTCTGGTTTTCTTACTTTATACACAAAAATATAAATTTAACGTGAAGGGGGTGGGTCTAAATTAGTATGTTTTATAAAGTGGAAGTGGACATAACTGAACATACAATTCCAAAACCTCTGTCCACAGTGCTTCCTTCTCTAACCCCACCAAGTTCTAGAAGCAAATTCACCATCCAACTATCTGCAACAGACTTGTAAAGTGTAGAGCAAATAAACCACCTTTTCTGATTTTTATACATAAAGAGCTGTACCACTCACCAAGAAAACACAATGTACTTTTGAAACTGCTTCAAAAGAGGAATGATTGAGTAGCTGAATTCCTGTGAAGTTGCAAAGATCTCATCACTGTGTTTCATGTACTCACTATTCACTGACTCTGAACCATGGTAATCACGGTTCTTGCCTTTTAACAAATTAATTCTCATATTTTATTATGACTGCTCAAAACATTTTGGCCAGTCCCCAAGCAAAATGAGTTTGTTTTTGCATCCATAAATCTTTTTTTCCTTTGCAAGTAGAAATCTTAATTTCAGTAAAGCAATTTCCTATGTTAGAGTCTACCCTCGCACCCACAAAATAAATATAATTTCTGTTTTTATAAAAATTGAACAAAATTATTTGCTGTGACCATGACTTATATCTTTAAAATCCAAACTTAGAGAATATAAATTTATTTTGGCATAATAAATGACATTAAAAATTATAGTATCCTGAATGTGCTCATTCTCAAAGGCCACTGATACTAAGAAGTGTTGAAATTCACCTCATTTGCTCAATAGGTTGCTTAACTTTCAGCAGCTAAACCAAAATCCAATCAAATCCTTTTGTGAACAGAAATCAGTGAGCCGTGTCTAAGGCCTAACTCACTTACTAATGAAAGTTTATAATATAGGTCTTATATTCCTCTATAAATCATTCAACATTTCTCCTGAAGCAGAAAGGAAATGGTGTGCTGCTTCCTGGTCTGTAACTTTTCCTCTTAGCTTCCTGCTGGGCTTCCTGCTGGCCCTCAGGCATCATCAAAAATTACAGGAATGAGGCCTCCCTGGTGGTGCAGCAGGTTGAGTGCTGCATTGTGAAGCACCCACTGCACAGTATCGCTGCACAGCAGGTCGAGTTCAATCCCCAGCCAGGGAGGGACCCACATGGCACAGCAGACCTCTCCTGCTTCACCCACTGCTCCCCTCAGTATTTCCAGTCAGTCTGCCTGTTCTGCTCCCCACTTTGTCTCTGGTGAATCCATTCACCTCACGGGATTCTGATATCTGTACCCCAGCTCTTGTATGCATGAATAAATTTTTAAAAAAGTTACAGGAATGGGGCCTCCCTGGTGGCGTAGTGGGTTAAGCAACACACTGTGAAGAAGACAGCAGCCATTGCAGCTGGAGTTTGATCCCTGACCAGGGAGGTTACCCCTCCTCTCCTGTCTCACCCACTGCTCCTCTCAGCAGTGTATTTCAGTCAGTCTGTCTGTTCTGCTCCCCATTATGTCTTTGGTGCATCCTCACACACCCCCCCCATATCTATGGTCTACCCCAGTTCCTGTATGCATAAATAAATAAATCTTTAAAAAGAAAAAAATCACAGGAATGCTAAACCTCAGTGTGATTACTAATTCTTAGGTCGTCATTTAGCTATCAAAGGGATAATTTTGATATGTTACCTATGTAAATTAATTCAAATCTGAATTCATAGAAAATGCCTGATAGCCAGTACGCATTTTAATAAACATGGAGTCAAGCTCTGCCATATAGTCAACTGAAATGTTAACATTCATTGCATCAAATATTTTCACTAGTACAATGAAATTTTCCATTCTTCTTCTTCATACTTATAGCCTACTTTCTGTGAAAAGATGCTAATTTAATCTTTCCAGATTACTTGACAGGTATATCAGTGACACTAGGGAGATTCTATTGTGATCTTTAAAAAGAGGAAATTTAAGAGGAAATTTAAAATGGAAATTTAAGAAAACTTCCTCCCTTTCCCTTTGGTAAGGGGTGTGATGGGGCAGGAGGAATAGGTACCATCTCAGTTACCTCTTGTCTTATAAAGGGAAAAACACATTCATTTTATTAACTCTATGGAAGGTTATAAACAATGATTACAGATTTTATAATCTCTGATCTGGGAGCTTTCACTGCTTCTTGAAGACACTGTAAATGGAAACTATTCCTGCATAGCTAGCCTTCTGATATTTGTACACATAACCATCACTTGATACACATTTCCTTCTTTCTAGGGATTTCAAGTTCAAGGACTACCTGTAGTTTAAATTATGAAAATCGAGGAGAATCATCAAAGGAGTCAAATAACACTGTGAAAATATTGGCGGAACTATCTCTGCAGGTTAAAATATAAATATTCAAGTAACTAAAAAATATAAGCTTCATTTATTTTTTAAGATTTTATCTATTTATTTTTACATAGAAAAAGTGGGGTGCTGGCCAGAGGTCAGGGGTGAGAGGATTCACCAGAGATAGAGTGGGGGAGCTGAAGAGACAGCTTTATTGAAATATATTGCTGAGGGGAGCAGTGGACAAATCAGGAGTGGCCGGCAGTGCGATATGAGTTAGCCTCCTGGCCAGGATCAAATTCAGGGGGTAGAGGTGGGTGATCTGAGAACCAGGGAGACCCAGACAAAGCTTTAGAGTCTCTCTGGTGGCCTAGATGTTAAACCTCAGCACGATCACGATACCACTGCTGTGGTCTGAATTGGATCCCCAGCCAGTGAGCTAACCCACATGGCGCAGCAAACCTCTCCTATCTCGCCCACTGCTCCCCTCAACAATGTATTTCAGTAGATCCACCTGTTTTGCTCCCCTCTCTGTTGCTAGTCAATCCTCCCATCCCCCACACCTCTGGCCTACACCCAAATTTTTTTTTTTTAAGTTTTATTTATTTTCATACAAGAGCTGGGGTACAGGTCAGAGGTACGGGAGTAGGGGCGGGTGCAAGGATTCACCAGAGACAGAGTGGGCAGCAGAACAGGCAGATGGACTGAAATACACTGCTGAGGGGAGAAGTGGGCGAGCCAGGAGAGGTCTGCTGCGCCATGTTGTTCTCTTCCCTGGTTGGTCATGGAACTCTGCTGCTGTGGCTGTGGATGCTTCAGAGTATAGTGCTTAACCCCTTGTGCGACCAGGGAGGTCTCCTACACTCCAGTCTTCTGTGCAAAAATAAATAAGACCTTTTTAAAATTTTTGAAAGGTTTTAAAGAAATAACTACTTGCTATACAAAGTGTTTACTTCTGTAATTTTTCCTTAAATACACATTTATCACATCATTTCTTTCCTAGACTAAGACCCAATCAATATGTGCTGAAATTCAACCAACACAACGTTCCAAGTGTGAGAAAAAACAGAACTCAAAGTCACCTAGAACAAAGATGAGAAGGAAATAAGGTACCTAAGGAAATGCTTACTTAAAGAAAATACAAGGTATTTTCTGAAAAAACGGAGTATGCCATTCTGGGAAAAGTCACCTCATTGTCACCTGACTATCCTTGTGAGAAGGAAATAGCTTACCCTTAAATCACTTTCTGGGTAGACTGAGTCTAGCTCATCCATGGAGATCCTCCCCACTCTCTATCATGCTCAGGGAAGAAAACCTCTCTGCCTTCAGTAACTTCCGGGTGGAGTTGTCCTTTTCTCTGCAATCTGGTTTCAGCCAGAATAGTACCTGGGAGGTCTTGGTGAGCTCAGCTTTCAAGTTGAGCTTGGCAAACAAAAGAACAACTTAAGGGTTGCTGAATTGTTTCTTATATTAGTCAAGTTAAGCTGATGAGTCTGGAATGATTGAAGGTGGCTCCTTTCCAAAGATCTGGTGAGAGACCAAAACTTTGACCAACAGTTTGGAAAATTGAAACAGCAGAGAAATGTTGGCACAGGGAAATGGGGATTTCCAAACTGAATGCCAGTGAGTGTTACACACTTTGTAAATAGAGGCATAGGGAAGAATAATTTTACAGATCATTCTGGATAATTCTGGAGACAAAGAAAGAAAGCAAAATAACCTACTAATACAGACCTAAGATGTTTCAGTCTTAGACTATTCAGGATCTGTCAGTGGCTGAATTCATGTAATTGTTCTCAGTTTTAAGTAGATTATGGCAAGAACTAGGTATTCTTCTAGCAAAGGTAACATATTAGACTTGAGTTAAAATATTCTAGTGAGGGGACTAGGGTTAAATACTAAGGAAATGCTTACCTAAATAAAATACAAGGTCTTGTCTCCCTGAGAAATGTAGGATCCCATACAGAAAGAAGTCATTCTCACAGGACTGTCTCCTCATGAAAGCGGGAAGGTCCTCTAAGACTCTGAATCTGTTTAGTGATAATAGATACAGAAAACTAATGTCTTTCTACCTGCCTTTTACCCCATGATTTTTGTTGACTTCAGTTGGAAGTAATGATTTGCCAGCAGGTTTTCTGTCAGAAACTCTAGGTTCACACTCAGAGATGATCCAGCTAGCAGAAAACAAAGGCAGAGGGGAAAATCCATGCATTCTGCTGGAAACAGCACGTGTCATTTAGATGGTTATAGTCTCAGTTAGGTTTGGGTAGAAAGAATACAATTTCTAGGGGCCTCTCTGGTGGTGCAAGGGGTTAAGCACTGCGCTGTGAAGAATCCCCAGCCACTGCAGCTCGATGTCGATCCCTGGCCAGGGAGCTGACCTACATGGTGCAGCAGACCTCTCCTGTCTTGCCTGCTGCTCCCCTCAGCAGTGTGTTTCAGTCAATCTGCCTGTTTTGTTCCTCACTCTGTCTCTGGTGAATCCTCTCACCACCACCCCCCACACCCCTCTGGCCTGTCTCCCAGTTCTTGTAGGCATAAATAAAATAAATCTTTTAAAAAAAGAAAAGCATTACTAAACACTTGTAAGATGTCTACCAATATTCCCAGCGTATCATTTAGAAACTTGACATATCCTCTTATCTGACTCAGAATCGTGACATGAGCATAACAGGGATGTAGCCATTGTGTTACAGGGCAGGGAGAGCGGCATTTCAGAACCCTTAAACCTGTCCTCTGTGAATGGGTTTTGCCGACCGTCACATTAAGACAAACATATAAGACTTTTAATGGAAAGGAACTTTAATATAATACAATTAATACAGAAAGGACAAAGAATATAGTTACTAAGTATTTAAATTTATTTATTTTTTTGAGGGTAAAAGTTTAGTTAAATCGGATTGGCTTAAAGCAAGGCCCAAAAGCCTGCCACAAGTTTAAAGCTCTTGTTTAAAGCTCTTGTGTGCATAAACAAATAAATCTTTAAAAAAAAAAAAAGCAAGCACAGTTTCTTCACATGTTCCTATGCTCTACGTGCCTCCTCCAGGTCTCCTTGCTGTTCTCCATCCTGCTTCCTTCTTCCTCCCTTCCTTCTGTCCTGGTTTTTTGGGGTTTTTTTGAGAATTTCATTTTCCTGCTTAGCTTCACCCACTTAAGGTGGAACCGGGATTTTGGAACTTCCCCCTTTCCTGGGGACCACCCTGTTATAATTGCACAAGTGGGAAAGAGCCCAAGTTCTGGAGCTATGTTGCCTGTGCTTGAATTGCAGTGCTACTGCTTAATAGCTGTGTATTTTGGGGACAAGTTATTTAAGCTTTCTGTGCCTCAGTTTCCCAGCCTATACAATTAAGATGAAAATGACACTAACTCATAGAGCCGCAGTGGAGATTAAATGAAGTCACATATAAAGCTCTTAATACAGTGCCTGGCACAGGCATCTTCAGTATAGCTATGATGGTCCTTACACATTTACATTTACTGAGAAAGTACCTTGAGCCCTGACCTGCTTTATATACATTTGTGACTTAATCCTCACAGTCACCCGATGAGCTAGTCCCCTACAAGTGAGTTACAGAGAAACTAGGGGAATCACTGATAAATGACAGAACTAGTATTTGAATTAAACTTAACTCTGTCTCCTTTGTTCATATGTGTGTGGTTTGTGTAAGACAAAGCCATTTATCGGTTACAATTTTCTGATGAAAAAAGTAAACACATGATAATCTCAAACAGAACAAAACTGTAAACAAGTCCACTTTTCACTTCAGTTTTGTCCTGATATTCAACATCTTCAGATTATTGTCAATCCTACCAAAGTTTAACTATGTATTATTCCCTACAAAGGGGGAAGAATCTACTTATGTTCCTTTACTTTTCACCATTTTCATTTGGTATGGTATTATTATATTTCTGCACATGATGACTCACTTATTGGGGTTTTTTTTTTAAGATTTATTTATTTATGCATACAAGAACTGGGGTACAGGCCAGAGGTGGGGGGGGAGAGATGATCAACAAAGACAGAATGGAGAGCAGAACAGACAGATTGACTGAAATACACTGCTGAGGGGAGCAGCGGGAGAGGCAGGAGAGGTCTGCTGCGCCATGTGGGTCACCTCCTTGGTTGGGGATGGAATTTGTGCTATAGTGGCTGTGGCTGCTTCATAGTACAGTGCTTAACCCCTTGTGCCACCAGGGAGCCCCCACCTATTCTTTTTTTAAGATTTATTTTATTTATTTATGCATACAAGAACTGGGAGACAGGCCAGCTGTGCGAGGAGTGAGAGGATTCATCAGAGACAAGAGTATGGTGCAGAACAGGCAGATCTACTGAAACACACTGCTGAGGGGAGCAGCGGGTAAGATAGGGGAGGTCTGCTGCGCCATGTGGGTCACCTCCCTGGCCAGGGATTGAACTCATGCCACAGTGGCTATCAGTAGCTTGTTAATGCTGAGATTTAACCACTCAGTCACCAGGGAGGCCCACACCTGTCCTCTTTAATAGTTCCATTGCATTCCATTTTATGGATGAACCATAATACATTACTTATACCCATACTGATGAACATTTAGGCTGTTTCCAATGCTTAATATGATAAAAAAAATGGACATCATTTTCACAATGTAATCTTTAGTATATGTGGAAGTGTGTCAATGGGTTGTATTCCTTCACTTTTGTTTTTAAATATTACCAATTGACTTTCCATTGATTTATACTTAGCCTGACATGTATCTGTTTAGCCCTGCTTTTGCAACAGTGAAACAAAACGTTCATAAAATATATTTGGAAGAGTTTAGCAATGTGGCAGAAAAATACTCAGGGCTCACCTCTTTCAGATACTCTCAAAACAAAACTGTTGTAAAACTAATTTAAAAGAAACCTGATGGAGGGCCTCCCTGGTGGCCCAGGGGTTAAGTCTCAGCATTATCAACCTATCACCAGCCACTGTAGCGTGAGCTGGTTCCCCTGCCATGGAGTTAAACCACATGTTGCAGCAAGCCTCTCCTGTCTCACCCACTGTGCTCCACAGTAGTTTATTTGAGTAGATTTGCCTGTTCTTCCCCCCACTCTGTCTCTGGTGAATCATCTCACCCCCTCTGTACCTCTGGCCTACACCCCAGTTCTTGTATGCATAAATAAATAAAATAAATTTAAAAAAAAAACAAACCTGGGAACTCTCTGGTGGCTCAAGAGCTTAAGTACTGTACTATGAGGAATCCTGAACCACTGCAGCATGAGTTTGATCCCCAGCCAGGGAGGGGACCCACAAGGCGCAGCAGACCTCCCCTGTCTTGCTCGCTGCTCCCCTCAGCAGTGTATGCCAGTAGATCTGCCTGTTCTGCTCCCTTCACTGTCTCTAGTGAATCCTCTCACCACCCCTGCACCTCTGGCCTACACCCCAGCTCTTGTATGCATAAATAGATAAAGTAAATCTTTATAAAAAAAGAGAAAATATTGGCAGTATGTCCCACAATATCAGCACTAAAGCTAATATCGGTAACTCAATCCTTATGGCAAGGAAATTAAAAACAAAAGTAAACGATAAGATTATCTCAAGTTAAAAAGCTTGTATACAGCAAAATGAAATATAAGACAATTAAACAGCTACACTACTGAATGAGAGAAAATAATCACACAATAAATAACTGATAAGAGATTAAAGCCCAAGATATATAAAAGCTCATACAATTCAATAGGAAAAAAGAAGTTAATAAATGAGCAGCAGATATGAACAGACAATTAATCAAAGAGGCTATCCAAAAGGCAAAAGACATATGAAAAACTTCATCATCACTTGTTTTTTTTTTTTAAAAGATTTACTTTATTTATTTATGCATACACGAGCTGGGATGTAGGCCAGAGGTGTGGGGTGAGAGACAGAGTGGGGAGCAGAACAGGTGGATTTGTTAGGGGGAAAAACCCTCCTAAATAAATTACACAAATAGGTTATAAACTTCAACCTCCATTCCAAACCTACAAAATCCAAAAACTACAAATCCCATAAGGTCATTATCAAAAAGCAAATCACTAAAACCTAAAGGTAAAATTAAGCAGCAAAACTAAATATAAAAGCAAACACATGGGCCTTGGGAGGTTGCTTTTTCCTGGGGAGCCAGCTCTCAGCACACCGTTGGGTTCCAGCTCCAAAAAACTGGTAAAATATTTACAAATCTGTAGCCCTCTCTTCCCTTGTAAATAAAACCCTTTATTAACCTTTATTATGTGTGCCTGCAATTGGGGCATTATAAATACCGTTCAAGCACACAAATAAAAACCCAGTCAGGCAAACCCATTTTATATTAAAGTTGCCCTGTAACAGATCTACTGGAATACACAGCTGAGGGGAGCAGCAGACAAGACAGGAGAGGTCTGCTGCACCATGTGGGCCAGCCCCCTGGCCAAAGATCAAGGATCAAATTAGTGAATTCAGTGCTTTTGTTGGTTTTTTTCTTTTTAGAATGCAAGCTTGGAGAGAGAGAGCTGGTTTACATTTAAATATGATTGTGTTAGAAAAGGGAGGAGAAAAGAGTGATGAGATGGGTATTTTTTTGTTTTGTTTTGTTTTAAAGATTTATTTATTTATACATAGAGAGCTGGGGTATAGGCCAGAGTCCAGGGCGGTGAGAAGATTCACCAGAGACAGAACAGGTTGCAGAACAGGCAGACTGACAGAAACACACTGCTGAGGGGAGCAGCGGGTGAGGCAGGAGAGGTCTGCCTGTTCCATGTGGGTCCCCTCCCTGGCCAGAGGTAGGGATTGACCTCGTACTGCAGTGGCTGCTGTTTGCTTCATAGTGCATTGCTTAACCCACTGCGCCACCAGGGAGGCCCGAGGATCAAATTAGTGATACAGTGACTTCAGATAGCTTCTTAGTGCTGAGACTTAACCCCTTGGACCACCAGGGAGGCCCCATCACCACTTCTAATAGGAGAGATGCAAATTAAAACAACAATGATATACTTTCCACACCTGTGTGAGTGGCATAGATCAAAAAGAGAGTCAACAAAAAGTGCTGGAGAAAAAGGAACCTATTACACTGTTGGTGGGATAGTGGACTGGTGCAATCATTATGGAAATCAGTCTGGATTTACAAACTCAAAACATTAAACGTGAAAATGCTGGGCAATCTTATTCTTGGGCATCTATCTACAGATTCTGAACCATCAACAAAAGTGCCCATGGCTTCATAATGTTCAAAGCTGCATTATTTACAATAGCTAAGACATAGAAACATTCTAAATGTCTACCAATGGGCAACTGGATCAAGAAGATGTGTTATGTACACACCATGAAGTATTATATAACCATATAAAGGGTGACATGTCTATAAAATGGAGGGAATTTGAGAAAATCATGTGTAACAAAGGAAGTCAGGATAATAAAAACAAATGCTGAATAGGGCCTCCCAGGTGGGGTAGGGGTAAGTCTCAGCACTATCAAACTATCCCCAGTCACTACAGCACGAGTTCGATCCCCACCCAGGAAGCTGACCCACATGGCACAGCAGACCTCTCCTGTTTCACCAGTTGCTCCCCTCAGAAGTATATTTCAGTAGATCTGCCTGTTTTGCTCCCCACTCTGTTTCTGGTGAATCCTCTCACACATACCCCCACCTGTACCTCTGGCCTACATCCCAGTTCTTGTATGCATATGAAAATAAAAACAGACTCTTAAGAAAAAAATAAATACTGAATAATTACACAGCATACATTAGACACAAAACACATTAAAAAACAAGTGGGCTTTAATAAATATCCTGAACATTCTGAGGTTAAGAGGGAATGGTGAAAGAAAAGACAAGGAGCACATCTTTATTCTTGATATTGTGGAAAGCATTCACTGTCAATGTTTTTTCTATATATTTTATTGTTGTAGGTCTTGTATTTAAATTTGAGTTTAAACCCATTTTGAGTTTATTTTTTGTTATGGAGTTAGAGAGTTATCCTACTTCACTCTTTCATATATGACTTTCCAAATATCCCAGCACTGTTTATTATGGACAATCTTTTTTTTTTTTCTTTAAAGATTTATTTATTTATGCATACAAGCATTGGGGTACAGCCCGGAGTCCCTGGAGGTGAGACAATTCACTAGAGACAGAGTGGGGAGCAGAACATGCAGATCCACTGAAATACAGTGCTGAGGGGCACAGCGGTCAAGGCAGGAGAGGTCTGCCTCACTAAGTGGGTCCCTTCCCTGGCCAGGGATCGAACTCATGCTGCTGTGCCGCAGATGCTTCACAGTGAGGTGCTCAACCCACTGCACCACCAGGGAGGCCCTATTATGGACAATCTCTAAATGAAAAAGGAAACTTGTAGATTCATCACTTCAAGCTCACAGGTCCCCAGGGTCCTGAACCAAAACTAAATATCTCTGTAGGCTTCCTAATAGCCAAAATAGAGAGGTCATCTTTTTTTAAAATTTTTCTTCTTTTTGAGACGCCAAAAATGTGAAAAACCCTTTCTATGCTCAAAGAATACCAAAACGTTTTTTGCATATGTTGCAAGCCTACCTTGTGAGCACCATTGTCTTGCTAATCAGAACAGTGACCAATGACCACAGAGAAGAGAGAATCAAGGCTGTGTCTTTAAGACCAGCCTTCTTTCATTTAAGTGGTTTTAGTGATTTTTGCTTCTTGGCAAACAAATGTTCCCCGAATAAGACAGTTCTGATACCCTTGTTGAGTCCAACATCCTTTGGCGTTCAGTCCAAGAATGTGTCCTTCCTCTGGGAAGTAAGCAACAGTTCAGTAGTTTCGGTTATTTTTTTCTCTTTTCCTTTCTTTTCAAGTAGACCTCCTGACAAATAAGAAGGGTTTTCCTGTTCAGGAGGGCCCATGTCAGAGCACTTGACTTTGAAGACCTAATTGTCTGAGCATAATTCTTCATTTCCTAAACACACCCCCTGCTCATGCTAATGGCTACAGCCCTTTGTACCACACCCCCCCATTCTTGACCTCTGAGCTGCTGGGAAGACGCAGCTGTCCAGAGGTCACACTTCCTGATAAGGATGTTCCAGCTGCAACCCAGAAGGCCCTTTGGGCAGCATCTAGGAAAACAGCTTTTTTTTTTTTAAAAAAGGTTTATTTATTTAAAAAATAAAGATTTATTTATTTATGCATACAAGAACTGGGTTACAGACCAGAGTTATGGGGGTGGAGTAGGAGGGGAGGGGGTAGAGGTGTGGAAGGTGTGGGTGGGACAGAGTGTATGAGAGGATTCACAAGAGATAGAGCAGGAAACAGAACAGGCAAATCGACTGAAACACACTGCTGAGGGGAGCAGCAGGTGAGGCAGTTAAGGCAGGAAAAGTCTGCTGTGTCATGTGGATCAGCTCCCTGGCTGGGGATTGAACTGGTGTTGCAGTGGCTGCGGATGCTTCATAGAAGCAGTGCTCAACACCTTGTGCCACCAGGGAGGCCTGCAAACAGCTTTTTAATACCAGCCATGATAAGGAGTCCTCCTACGTCTGGGAACACACACAGAGGACTTCATATGATATCTAATGGTCGGAGGTCTGGCTAATATTTTAGCTCCCAGCTCAAAAAGAGTATGTTTTGACGTTGAACTTATTTAGTAAAAGTAAAGCAGTGAGCTGAGTCGTCCCAGCCCTCCAGCAACCACATCCTACTGTCTGGAAGTTGTCAAAAAGGGAAGCATAATAAGGCTGCAAAGGCAACAGCAAACCAAATGAAAATTTAAAGACAGGACAAGGCAAGTCTACCTTTTACAAAATATGTACAGTGATCCATTGCAAAGGGATAGGCAAAGATTTATGAAACGTAGGATTTGACTGCATGTTTACTAATCAGGATTTTTTTTTCTTTTTTGAGCACACAGAAATATACAGTTTACTGATTTCCAAGAGCCAAATATGAAAACATATGAAAGTGTAAAATATAGTGGTACAGCTATGTATAGTCACATCAAGAATACTGTAGCACGTGGTGTGTTAGCCGCTTAACTCTAAAGGACAAAGTATTAAAAATAACCACAGCTACAATAATTTGTTATGAAACAGCTACAATAATTTGTTATGAAACACACAATAGAAAAGGAGTAAACTGTGACACCGAGAACATAAAAAATGCAGGGGGGAGCAATAAGGTAGATATGGTTCTAAAGTAATAAGGTAATAATGATTCTAAAACTTCAGTCTTCCCAAGAACCACTTAGCTACCCACACCCAGCAGATCCTAACTCAGTAGGTCTGCTCTGAGAGCCAACCTGCATTTCTAAAAGATTCACCCCAAGAGTCTAATGACAGAGTTCACAGGCTACCCTTTGAGACACTGCTGTCCAGAAGCGGTTTTCAATCTGGGAAGATTTAAGAACTCTACACAGCAGATCAATTACATCAGAATGACAGATGCATAGATACTATTTTAACCTATAGGCCAGCAAGCATAGAAAAGAATTCATGTACTGTGTTCAAAAAAATATATACTCTTACCTAAAGCATTACTAGTAATGCTTACTAGTGGAACATAGTAATTCTCCATTTGTTTCTGAGGGGAGTTGTTTGGGGCATAAATAAATATATCAAAATGTGACGTTTCCTGGGGGTTAAACATCTTCATTCTTTAAAGAGACTGACTGACCCTTTAGCAGTCTTTCTGAGAATCAGAATACAGAAGATAGAACATTCAACATGGCACTGTGTATTTCCATAAAGAGATTAGCCTGCCTCAGTTTTTCTTTATTTTTTTAAATATACTTTGCAATAAAAGATGATTCTTTTCTCCCCTTCATGTAGGCACAGCAGTTCTCTCCACTCTTCCTCAAAATATATGCAGATTGTTCCACAGATTATAATTTGCAAATTTAACTGTATTGTTGTACAAGTCCCTACTCCTCCCTGTTTTAAAAATAGCTCTCAGGCCTATTAGTCAAATTTCTATATGTGCATGCCAATTTATAAACATATATATATATATAGGGCCTCCCTGGTGGCACAGTGGGTTAAGCAACGCACTATGAAGCAAAACGCAGCCACTGCAGCACGAGTTTGATCCCTGCTGCCGGCCAGGGAGGGGACCCACATGGCGCAGCAG
>JAGFMF010011493.1:1295027-1322686 GCA_019455555.1 Galemys pyrenaicus | reverse complement strand
TCCTGCTGTGCCCGCTGCTCCCCTCAGCAGTGTACTTCTGTTGATCTGCCTGTTCTGCTCCCCTCTCTGTCTGTGGTGAATCCTCTCACCCCCCCACACACCTCTGGCCTGTACCCCAGTGCGTGTATGCATAAATAAATAAATCTTAAAAAAAAAACATATATATATCAGAAACTGTGGGTATTTCTCATGGTCCTGGAAATTAGGTTATTAAATTATTCTACTATCCACTCTGTCCTCCTTTCTCATCCCCAACTCCCTACCTGCCAAACTCCAAAGTAACTGCCCAGGATTTTGAGTAATTCTCAAGTAGTGGATTAAAGTCTGTGGTCAGACAGAATGCTTATATTTTGTTGAATTAGCCTCAAATTTAATTCTTTCTTTCACTTATGTGTCTGTACATATACACACAATCCAAAAGTTTTCATAAATTCAGGATGGGTTTTTAAGGAGACAGAATAGATATCAAAAACCACATGTACGGGGCCTCCCTGGTGGCGCAGTGGGTTGAGCGCTGCACTGTGAAGCATCTGAGGCACAGCAGCATGAGTTCAATTCCCAGCCAAGGAGGGGACCCACATGGTGCAGCAGACCTCTCCTGCCTTGCCCGCTGCTCTCCTCAGCAGTGTACTTCAGTCTGTCTGCCTGTTCTGCTCCCCATTCTGTCTCTGGTGAATCCTCTCACCCCTCCTATCTCTGGCCTGTACCCCAGTGCTTGTATGCATAAATAAATGAATCTTTAAAAAAAGATCTAATATTGGGACACTCTAATATTGGGATGACATTCTACATGGAGTTGTCTTGGCAACTCTATGCTGCCTTGGCATAGAGATAGCTTTTTGTAATAAGACAGATCCCAGGTCTTGGAATTAAGAGCAGCTATGCAACCAGGAATCAAGACTAACGATATAACATGGGCAAGTCACTTTCTTAGCTTTGGTTGCTATATAAAATACCATAGACTGTGTGGCTCAAACTACAAACATTTGCTTCTCACACTTCTAGAGGCTGGCAAGTCAGAAATCAAGGTGCCAGCAGGCACAGTGGAGCAGAGTAAAGCACTGTTAAAGGCCCTCTGGGAGGCCATGCAGCACAGAAACAAAGGCATTTGTCACAAAAGGACTAATATTTCATGATTCTGCTTACTTGAACGATTGAAGGTGATCAAATTCATAAACACAGAAAGTAGACTGGTGGTTGCCAAGGGGGGAGGACTGGTTAGAGAAATGGGAAGTTACTGTTAAATGGGTACGGAAAATCAGTTTTACAAAATGAAGAGTTCTGGAGATGAATGGAGATGATAATTGTACAGCAATATGAATGTACTTAATGCCACAGAATCTTACACTTACAAACAGCTACAATGACAAAATTTGTGTTATGTATATTTTACCATGATTTTAATAGTAAGATAATTTTCATGTATAATCTAAGATAACGATTTATGTTAAGTGCCTATCAGATTTTTCTTTAAAATTTTTTCTAATAACATCCACCATGTTTGTATAATGTTTATGGATGTTTATGATTTATGAAGCACATTAGCATCTATTACCTCATTTACCCTTACATAGTCTCTGTGAGGAAGATAAAGGCTGTGTTATTCCCATGTTACAGGTGAAGAAATTAAAGCTCATAGAAGATCATGGAACTCGGTAATTGCAGAGTCAAGAATTAAAGACTGGTCTTCTGTACTTGATTGCTTCTAGAATCTTCAGTGGTAAACTATCCCTACATCTCTTGAAGCTTGTGGTATGGTGTGGCACAAATGATTTTAATTCAACCGGCTCATGAGACCTACCAACTGGCTGGTGTCAGAGGAAGCTTTCCACATGGCTGTTTATAGTGCACCTCAAAATCAGAGATAGGGCCACCCTGGTAGTGCAGTGGGTTAAGCAACGCACTATGAAGCAAACTGTAGCCACTACAGCAGAAGTTTGATCCCTGCTTCTGGCCAGGGAGGAGACCTACATGGCATAGCAGACCTCTCTCCTGCCTTGCCTACTGCTGCCCTTGGCAGTAAATAAATAAATCTTAAAAAACAAAACAAAATCAGAGATAGTGGTTCTCACCTTGGTCACGTATCTTTCAATTGAATATTCTTTTTTAAAAAAGATTTATTTATTTATGCATACAAGAACTGGGGTATAGGCCAGAGGCATTGGGGTGGTGGTGAGAGGATTCACCAAAGACAGAGTGGGGAACAGAACAGGCAGATTGACTGAAGTACACAGCTGAGGGGAGCAGTGGGTGAGGCAGGAGAGGTCTGCTGCACCATCTGGGTCCCTTCCCTGGCTAGAGATAGAACTCATGCTGCAGTGGCTGCAGATGCTTCATAGTGCAGTGCTTAACCCCCTGTGCCACCAGGGAGAACCCTCAAATGGATATTCTTAATAACGATTCTATGTGGATGAAAAATTTAGGTAGATATTTGTATCCTACTTCTGGGAAATTCAAGTAAATGCTGTAGACAGATTGGTATTAGCTACACGTGAGAATTTATTATGATGCAGCCAGTTAAAATTAAGCTGTCTGATGGAACAGTAACTAGACTTGGTTGAAACAATGAAATATTTTAATTGATTCCTATAAGTGCCAAGTTTAAAAGGTACCTTAACCTCAAGAATCAGCTAGAGGCCTATGATACAATTGGGACTCCTGGACTCCATTCACTTGCTCTTCCCTCTTCCAAGCATTGCCTTCCTCAGCTTGACTTCTGTCCTCAAGGCTCAGTGGACACTGAAGTTCCTGATCTCATGTCCATACAACTCAGTGTCCAAAGGAGGATTGGTTTTTCTCCAGCATTCTGGGTACGGCCATGTGTTTCATCCTAACTGAATAAGTGGAGTAGCAAGCTGGAACCGGTCACCTAAGCCAGGAAAGTGGGATGTACCAACTGACTTAGCCCAAGTCCTGTAAGTTATGGGCACTGTCACATCTCCCTATGTCCTCAGTTCCCTAAACGGGAAATAAATATTTTTGGAAAGTAGAAAGAGCAAATGGCAATAGGGAGGAACCAGTGGTGGTCTATCACAGCAGAACTTCGCAAGTCGTACTTGGGCCTGTGGAGTAACAGGGGTAAGGAATGTTGAGGGCTCAGCAGCAGGTGAGCATAGCCAGAATTCCCAGACAGACTCGCCAGCCTTAAGCTGCCACATATGCCATTCAAATGGGACTACTTCTTGAGTCTGCCATAAGAAAGGCCTGGAAAGTACTGTACTAGCAAGCCTTGCGATTGTTCCTACTCCATGAAAGTAATTTGTCAACCATATTAACAGACTCAAGCAAACTTTCCCCGACAGTCCTATTTTTGTAAACTACTCTCCTATTTTAAAGTTCAATTCCCAGAAAAGGTTGTGGAAAAACTAGTTTGGACACCACTTAATCTATGTTGGGGTCTGAACATAGGGCAAAGAACACACTAGCTTTGATAGCAGGAATAGATAGAATGTTCTTCCCCAACCTTTCCTGGTTTAGGACTGATCCCAGACTTGGTTGTCAACTCTTGACTAAAAACTCCACTCGGAAGTGACGCCATCATGGATGTGCGATACACAGTTGCACAGGGCACATGCTTAGAGGGCCCTGTGCTTGGCTGAATGCTCTGCTTTTAATCGTCTTAAAACTCTTTAAGTTTTTTTTTTTTATTATTTTTGTGTAGAACTGGGGTGTAGGCCAGAAATGCAAGGGTAAGAGGATTCACCAGAGACAGATTGGGGAATGGAACAGGCAGATCTACTGAAATACTCTGCTAAGGGGAGCTGCAGGTGAGACGGGAGAGGTCTGCTGTGCCATATGGGAGTTAGCTCCCTGGCTGGAGATCCAACTAAGGACATCATGGTGGGCCGTTGAAGTGATGCACTGAGACTTAACCCCTAAGCCACCAGCGAGGCCCCACAATTCTTAATCATTGTACTTTGAACTAACATTTTGAAAGTGAAGTCCAATGGGACAATAGCAGATGTCCTGATACATGTGAGCAGAGGAAATCTGCACCGCATGCGTCTGCAGCACTTCTGTAAGGATGCAGCAATGCCTGGTGGTCCTCATGCCCAGGAGCTCAGGGTGTCAGTGGACCCACGACAGTGGGAGATCATCAAGACTCATAGTAGGTGCCAGCTAAGGCTCTAAGTCTATAATGGAGTACTCAGATTTGCTGTCAACTACACGACGCCATGCATTCTAAGAAACACGAATGAACAAGGATCCTTATCATATATGTCTTGCTATTGTTGTTTTCTTGTACCAGCCAATCACTTCTGCTGAAAATGATGACATAAAAAGGGAAAGTGGGGCCTCCCTGGTGGCGCAATGGGTTAAGCAACGCATTCGAAGCAGACCGTAGCCACTGCAGCATGAGTTCGATCCCTGCTGCCAGTTGGGGGGGGTGACCCACATGGTATAGCAGACCTCTCCTACCCTACCCGCTACTCCCCTCAGCAGTGTGTTTCAGTTAGTCTGCCTAACTGTTCTGTTCCCTACTCTGTCTCTGGTGAATCCTCTCACCCCCTACACCTCTGGACTGTACCCCAGTGCTTGTATGCATAAATAAATAAATCTTAAAAAAAAAAAGGGAGAGACCTTTCCTTTCAGTGTTTCTTTAATCACTAAGCCCATGAGAATGTTGATAAGATGAAAACATATTAGAAAGTAAAAAAAAGCAGAGAAAATTTTGATTAATTTTACGTTTCTACTGTTCTAGTAAGAACTGTATATATATATATATGTATATATATATATGCACATATAAGCCATGAACAAAAGTGATCGATAATTTGGTTGATTCTATATTTGAAGGACATGCTCTCATATTTCCATTTTAACTAGTATTGCACAATATAAATAGTAAAGATTCATGCTAGTAACTTTAAATTGTCATTTTTCTTTATGTTAAACAATATAACATATGTATAAAAACACCTTAACTGGAAGAAGGGAAAAAACTTTCCATTTCAGTTCTCCTAATGGCAACTTTTTCCTGTGTTTTGAAGGATCCTACATGTATGTCTATTTCACACCGGGTCCTGCAGATTGTGGAACTGGTCCTGTATTCGGATTATGGGCCACAGCCAGAAGAGCCTAAATGAAGGATCTATTTCAAGGGTTTGGCAGTGCTATAGTCCTACCCACCTGTTCCACCTGCTACAGCCCACCCTGACCCCTCCACTTTAACCAAACAGAGTTTTGAACACAAAGTTTCTTTGTGCATGGAAGTTACCTGCCTTGCCTGGCTGCAGCCCTCTCTCAAGTAAGACTTAACACTATTCTTTAAATGTCCTCAACTTTAAAACACACAATTGCCTAGCTACTATAAACAGTCAATTCAGTTTTAAAAGAACTACAACCTGATGTCAGAGGCTGCACACTTTTATTCCTTCTTCTTTCCTCTCTGGTTTCTAAAAGATCCTCTTGACTTTTCACTAAACTTACAGTGACAGTCATTTCCCTAAGTATCTCTTAATCAAGTACAGCTTTTACTGGAGCACTGTCTGCTCTCCCTTCTGTCACCAGGAATAAACATCATGCCAGTCTTAGCAGGCAGCACTGACCCACAGTGTACCCCTTTCTCACCTAAAAAAAGAGGTGAGGGTTTCCCTGGTGGCGCAAGGGGTTGAGCACTGCACTGTGGGGCTTCCGCAGCCACTGCAGCATGAGTTCGATCCCCAGCCAGGGAGGGCACCCACAGGGCCCAGCAGACCTCTCCTGCCTCACCTGGTGCTCCCCTCAGCAGTGTATTTCAGTCCATCTGGCTATTCTGTTCCCCACTCTGGTGGATCCACTCACTCCCATTTCTGTTCTGTACCCCAGCTCTTGTACACATAAAAAGAAATAAAAAATTTTTATTAAAAAGTTTCCTTAAAAAAAAAGGGGAGTGGGGCTCCCTGGTGGCGCAGTGGGTTAAGCAACGTGCTGTGAGTCAAACCACAGCCACTGCAGCACAAGTTCAATCCTTGCCACTGGTCAGGGAGGGGACCCATATGGCGCAGCAGACCTCTCCTGCCTCACCAACTGCTCCCCTCAGCAGTGTACTTTGGTAGATCTGCCTGTTCTGCTCCCCACTCTGTCTCTGGTGAATCCTCTCACTCCCCACACCTCTGGCCTGTACCCCAGTGCTTGTGTGCATAAATAAATAAATCTTTAAGAAGAAAAAAAAAATAAAGATGAGAGGTGAGTATCTCCTCCCAGACCTTCTGCTTGCTGCCAGCTGCCTCCTTTTCACAACTTTCTAATATTACCTGAAGCAAAACACTCTGCAATTTAATATATTAACATAGACCATGTTCTCTTCCCCAGACTCAACGGTCACCTCTAAAGTTTACGAATTGTCCTTTTGATAATTTTGCCCAAAGAAGTCATCATTTTGAGAAACTATATTTAGTGTTTTATTTGCATTCTGTCATATAGCAAACCTTTTACTTATGGTTATGATAATCAGTATTTTAAGGGACTTTTATTGGTTGCAAGAAACCTGCGCTGTAATAAGATCTCTCTATGTTATTAGTTACAGCCTTAAAAATTTAGAGCTTTCAGGGCTCTCTGGGTGGCGCAGGGGTTGAAATCTCCCCTCTCAAGCTATCACCAGCCACTGCAGCATGGGTTCGATCCCCTGCCAGGGAGCTGACCCACATGGCACAGCAGACCTCTCCTGTCTCGCCCACTGCTCCCCTCAGCAGTGTGTTTCAGTCGACCTGCCTGTTCTGCTCCCTACTCTGTCTCTGGTGGATCCTCTCATCCGCTGCACCTCTGACCTGTACCCCAGTTCTTAGATGCATAAATAAATTTTTCTAAAAAAGATTTTAGAGTTTTCTGAAAAGATCATTGAATCCAACCCTTCCCCTTACTGGTGAGAAAACCAGTTTAAAGTTTACAATGAGTTAACCACAGTTAGTGTTATGCTAGCCCAGTTCCGAAGTTAAACTCAGTGCTCTTCTTTCTGCAGCAGGTGGCTTCAGAGGACTGTGAAAATCACAAAGGACAGGTGACTACTGGGTTGGTGAATCTAGCCACATGCTGCAGGGGAGAAGAATGCCAGTGGTAAATATTCAAAGGGTCTAATTTGACAGAGATGATAATTACTTTGTCTTCAGCATAAGAGCCACCACTCTCTCTAGCCCAGTACCCATTTCCAAACTCCTCACGCCACTCTTTCGTACAGCATCCTAGGAGAGAAGCCAGTAGAGAGACAGCATTAGGACAGGAGAGGAAGTGAATGCTGCTATGGTAGAGATCAGAGCAAGACAGTGTGAAGCTGGGGAGGCTGAGGGGGCACGCGGGCCTGGCAGGACAAGATCAAAGGCTAAAGCAAGATTAGGAAAAATCACCTGCCCAGACATCAGGGCGCTGACCCTAGAGGCTGGGCAGAGGTAGGTTACTTCTGTCTAAGACGCAAAATGACACACATTTGCAGGTCAATCTACTTTACCCTAAAACTTTTAAATTGTTTCCACTTGAGCCTCTTAAAACTCTTGAGATTTAGGTGTTTTATTTGTTTTTTTTTTTTTACCAAAATTAGACATGAAACCCAAGCTGAGAGATGCCAAATAACTTGCTTGAAGCTGCACAATTCAATTTTCTTCTACTTAAGCCCTAAATGTTCTAAAATACATCCCAACACAATGTATATAAAAAAAAAAAGAATAAAGCATTATATCCAAATACAGAGGCTAAAATCCAGGAGGTAAAAATTGCGTGGGCCTAGAAAGGGAAATATAGCCAAGGACAAGAACTGACTTGTAATTGAGTAAAAAAGGATGAAAGGTCAATTTAAAAAGAGATACTAGATGCCAAACCCTTAATGAAAGTGTGTCTTGCAAGAACTCTGGATTTCCAGTCCATTGGCAGTCTCAGTATCACTCAAACCTGCCTTCTGAACCCATCTTCATGGACAGAATATATTGCATTCTGTAGCTTGCTTTACAAATAGAGCTCCCCTAAACTGCATTGTTTCCTCTGGTTACTTCCAGCATCAGGCCAGCAGGAGTTCATTCAGTTAACCACATAAATGTCCCTGCAAAGCTAACAGCCCTGATTCCCAATTTGCAGAGATTTGAGTCACAAAGATTAACCTCTCTGAATATGGAAGAAGGTTTAACATTGTGACACCAAGTATAATTGAGGAAAACACCCTTCCAGGAAAACAGGCTGTTGTGTGAAGCCAGTGGGAAGACAGAAACAGGAAGACCGAGATTAGAGCCCGCTCTCCAGTTCTTTTGAAGTTAACGAGTCAAGTCAGTCAAGTTGTGAAGCTGGGAAGGTGCTGAGCGAGC
This sequence comes from Galemys pyrenaicus, assembly GCA_019455555.1. Classification (NCBI taxonomy): domain Eukaryota; kingdom Metazoa; phylum Chordata; class Mammalia; order Eulipotyphla; family Talpidae; genus Galemys; species Galemys pyrenaicus. The sequence continues at coordinate 1,314,419 of JAGFMF010011493.1, read as the reverse complement.
TGATCAAAGCTACCTTGCAGGTTCACATTAACACGGAGTTGGTGAATCAGGACGGCACCTGCCTGCGAATAGCAACACACTTCACCAAATAGAGTTAATCTCTTAGTCAAACTTGGAAGTGGCAGTCCTTTCCTACATCTTAACACAAGCTAAATTTATTTCTGTTGGGTGTTAGGTCTTGAATGGAAAACAGTGCCTTGCCTGGAGGGATTTAAAGATGATCTTTGCTCCACAGTGTACACTATTTAAGACTTCTGGGTCTAATCAACACACACTGCCACGTTTCAAGCAACGGTGGAAGTTTTGGATAGGAAGAGATAAGAGGAGGAAGGTATTATCACAAATCTTCGCTTTTCTTTTAGAACTGTTATTCAGTGAAACTATTTACCCCAGAACAGTGCCTCAGCTCTACTTGGGAATACATAGCTTAAAAGACATACTTTTTGGAGAGAGGAAATTGAAAGGAGTAGCACAGGCTAACTGGTCACTAAACTAAGGCTAATGATTCTCATTCAAAATAAAAAGCAGACACTTACTTTAAAAAGATAGCAACCAAAGTCATAGGCTCAAAAAGCCAATAGAAAGGAAAATAAAATGCATTAATAACAGATTGTGTTAAAACTTATACAATAAAGCTACAAAACAAATTTCTTGGTATTGGAAAGCTTGTTACCTTAGGCCCTGGTTAGATTTAAAAAAGCAGAAGGATCCTGCAAGTCTCCCAGAAAAGCAGATGTGGCCAAAGGGAAAGGGAAAGGGAAATGAGGTGGGGGGAGGGGAAAGAGGAGTTGGAGACAAAGCAAAATAGATAAAGTGAGCTTGCAAAATTATGGGGGTGAATGGGAGCTGAACGTGGGCGGTTACAGCTGGTCAGTGCAGACAAGTTGAACTTTGATGAGTCTCAGTTTCCTCAATGACCAATGGGAAAATCACAGTTGGACCAGTAGGTTATGCATATTAAATGTTCAATAAATTTAACAGTATTATTAATAGTAATATGAACTATTCAATCAACATTGTTTTTTCTTCTTCACATCAATCTAACATTTTTCATTTCAAATACTGAATGTATATACCAGAAAACATTAAAGTTGAAAGGATTGTTGATTAAAGAGTTTAAAGTTATATTCTAGATTGTGGAGATTTACTGAACACTATAGACTAGGAAAAAATGGTAACTAATGTAATACACATTAGCTTTTCATAGAAACTTTTAAGTCAAATTTCAAAGCAAAAGACATTGGAAAGAACTTTGAAACAACAAAACATGATCAAATAGGGTAGGAAGTCAAAGGTAGCAAGATAGGTTTTCTTGCTGTCTTTCATTCTACCTGTAGTCTCTGAAAACCCTAGCTTCAATTTACTATAGGAATACATGCCCTTGTTTATACATAATTCTAAATATGTATATAATACTCTAAAATCATATTCTTTCCATATAATATATATGAAATATAATAAAGTTATGATTTGGGACAAATAGAAAAACTGAATTTGTCCTAATATAAATTCTAGTAAGCCAGTCAAAAATATGAACATGTTTAAGCTTTGGTTTAAGACAATGATTTAGAATAATTAAAATTAAAGAAAAGCCAACATGCTGGCAAGGCTTCCTAAATAACAATTTATTTTCTGAATCCCCTCTGGTTTCATTTTCTTTATCTGCATTAGTTAACTGTCTTGTCTATAAATGTTTTCTCCAAGTCAGTAAATTCCCAGCATGGGATTTGATTCTACTTTTGTGGTATCCATATACTTCAAAAACCCTTTTTCTTGACATTTGGTGAAATCTCTCTACTACTTATAGTATTGTTCATCATGCTTCCCTTATTTGTCAGCTGTGCTATTATAGCCATCACAAAGCATTTGCTGAATATTTTTTTCAGTCTGATTCATAAGCTAATCTTAGATGTCAGCCTGTTTTTAGAAGTCAAGACTTGACAGATTCTCTTCTTAATTAGCTACCTGAGACCTAAAGCTTTTGCTAAACACTGCTTCTTACTCTATAGCCAGTTTCCAGAGAGAAACTTTGTTTTTTGGTTCTGATACAAATATTTGCCTGTTTTTAAATTTGTTAGCAGCTTGACTTTATGTATTTTATGGACTATATGCAACCTAATTAACTACATGTGTACTACAGTATGAGCTCAGTGTTAACTAATAAATTTATGTTAAACTCTTAATTGGATAAGTTGTCTAGGTGATCAAGCTATAGCAACTTAATTCCTTTTCATTGTCTAATGTTCCAAACAAAAAGACTACAGGAACAAAACTTTTTAGGTATGGAAAGGGAATGAAATGTCAATTCCCAATGTTCTACTTATGAAGTGAAGCAATGGCTAATTTGAAGAATTATTTAGGGTGGTATTCCCACTTGTCCAAAGATGAGCGTCACCAAGGATCTTTTAAAAAAAATTCCTAAACCCAAGTCAGCTTGTTTAATAAATTATCTTTAAAAAAATGATTATTTTTGCGTAGAAGAGCTGGGATATAGGCCAGACGTGGAGGGAGGGTGAAAAGATACACCAGACACAGAGTGGGGAGCAGAGCAGGTGGATTTACTGAAATACACTGCTAAGTGGGTATAAGATAGGAGAGGTCTGCTGTGCCAGGAGTTAGTTTCCTGGCCAGGGTCCGAACTCAGACCGTGTGGTGATAGTGCTGAGACTTAACCACTAGGCCACTAGGGAGACCCCAAGTCTGCTTGTTTTAAAAATAAATGATTTCAATGTGAAGATAAGTTTGACAACTCCTAATTGAAGATTTAAAAGTAACTATAGTAAAATTCTAGGATTTTACTAGTAAATTTCTAATAATATAAATCACTCCATTTTCTTTTCAGACTAACCTCCATTTTCAGACTTACCTTTTAATAGATAATAATAAAGAAAAAACAAAAAACTAAACAAACAAAAAGCTCGTTGGAGAGCTGGAGATTTACCAAAAAGTAGGCAGAAACTGGAGGGTAGTCTACATTTTAAAGAAGGCAACTGCAAGGAAGATGTGTGAGATTGTGGTACGGTGTCTATTCTTTAAGAGGTGGAGTGACAGCTGGATTTCGTGGCTTGAGATGTTAAGGACAAAGTTGACATTGGTAGAGTAAGTGGAAAAGTTAGAAGAGGAACCCTGGAAAAGGAGGGAATATAAGGCACAAACCTCTACACTCTGTCCAAGTACTTTTTTTGATTTGCGTGGGGACACCCTCATTGGCTCCCCAATTTCTAGGAGCTGGAAAATGAAAAAATGAGATTTATGCCACAATTATACTATGGGGGAGACATAATTTCAAGTTTTGTGTAGCCGAAAGAGCTGCCTGCTAAACAAAAATTAATATTCTTAAGTGGAATATAGCAGGATCCAGAGTCTGTATCATCTGTAGTGGCCATATATAGTAAAAAGCCACATTTGTTATGTGACAAGTAAAATATATATGACCTTTACTGAAGCAATCAAATTGACTGATTATGGCATAATGCTAATTAACATACACTTTAAGACAGCTGTTAGAGTTTATAAGGAAATAAGATATATAGTTAATGGATTTCAACAGAGAAATAACCTAAGAGAAAAATGAGATTGAAGAGCGGGAACTTAGAGACAGGGCAACTGTAGGTGATCTAATATAAATCTAGCGTTCTATCAATAGAAACAAAGAGTTAAGGGTCAATATTTCCAAATTTACTAAAATTACAAAACATAAACTTACAGACCCAAGAAGCTCAATGAATCCCACAGGGATAAATACATAGTAAACTATACCGAGGGACATCATTGACAAACTGCTGAAACTCAAAGGTAAATGAGTCAGAGAAAGACCAGCATATAAATGAACAAAGATACAGGAGAAATACTAAAACCCAGTAAACCATAAATGGCTTCACAGTGATTTAAAATACACAAACAAAAAGCTATCATTCCAGAATCCTATCTAGTGAAATTATCTTTCAAAGATGAAAGTAAAATAAAAGTCATCTTCAATATATAAAAACAGATGATTTGTCACCAACGGGTCTGCACAATTTTCAAGGAAATTCTTGAAGCTGAAATGAAAAAAATGTCATATGGGTTCACATGACGAGCTGGAAATGGTAAATACTTAGCAAATGTAAAAGATTATATACATATACTTTTTTTCAATTTAAAAAAAAAAGCATGCCTGAATTAAATAAAAAGTATAACATTGTACTGTTGGATTAACCATGTATGTAGTTATCTGAAAAGCAGAGACTGGTGAGTGAATGGAACTATACTTACATACTTAGTATGAAGTATAATATTAACCCTAATTAGATTGTCATAAATTAAAGATATATACTCAATCCCTAAAACAAACATTAAAAATCTTACAAGCCAATACAAAATTTACAGCAAAATACTAAAAATATTACCCCAAAAGGCGGCAAGAGAACAAAAGGAAAAAAAAATTAAATTAAAACAGTAAAGCCACTCCACACATACTAGTAACTTTGAATGTTTTTCAACTAAACAACAGTAAAAGGAAGGACTGTTAGACCAAACGAAAAAAACAATAGCCTGGGCTTCCCTGATGGTGCAGTGAGTTAAGCAATGCACTGTGAAGCTGCAGCTTGAGTTTGATCCCTGCCAGCGGCCAGGGAGGGAAACCACATGGTGCAGCAGACCTCTCCTGCCTCACCCACTGGTCTCCTCAGCAGTGTTTCAGTAGATATGCCTGTTCTGCTCCCCACTCTGTCTCTGCTGCATCCTCTCGCCACACTGGACTCTGACCTGTACCCCAGCTCTTGTGTATATAAATGAATAAATCTTCAAAAAAAAAACCACAAAAAAACAAGAGTCTACAATTGTTTTGGAATATATATGAACTTTAAACACACACACACACACAGAAAACAGGTAAAAGCAAGCAAGTGAAAAAAGACATAATAAGTAAATACTAATTATAGAACTCATTTCCAATTGGCTTCAATATTAAGTTTTTTTACATATACCCACTTTTAAAAAACTGGCTTACATTTATTACACAACACTTATTGCAACCAGGATCTACATCAATCTCTAAGGAAAAAAATAAATAAAACAGTCAATTAGAAATGATATTTTTTAAGCCTTGGGGTTGACCCTTGACATTTTTCTTTTAAATCGCTGGACTTGTTTTCTTCCCCTTTTAATGATTCATGAAAAGCCCTAATAAGGGAAGCCTTTCAGGTTTCCTTAAACTGTAACTCAAAGAATTTTGGCCTTTGATATTGCTACTGGAGCAAGTAATGATTCTTAATCACCTTTATTTCAATTTTATTTTGCTTCACATATATTTTTTGCTGTTGATACTTCTCAATTTCACCTGTGACCCTTTGAGGAGGGACCAGCACACAGGGTTGTTCTTCCAGCACTCCCCCCCAACCCCTATAGGCTACTCCTCCTATTCCTCACTCATACCTGTTGGTTGTCCGAGTCAGTTTTTCTTTCACTTAAGTAAGTCTTTGTCATATCGGTTCTTTCTAAAGAGGGTTTCAAAATTAGACAAATTTGGTAGAATGTTTCTACACTTAAAAAAATTTTTTTTAAAGGTATTTTTTTTTTATTCATACAAGAACTGGAGTACAGGCCAGAAGTGTGGGGGGTGAGAGGATCCACCAGAGACATAGTGGGTAACAGAACAGGCAGATTTGACTGAAATACACTGCTGAGGGGAGCAGCGGGCAAGGCAGGAGAGGTCTGCTGTGCCATGTGGATCACCTTCCTGGCCAGCGGCAGGGAGCGAACTCGTGCTGCAGTGGTTGCGGTCTGCTTCATAGTGCGTTGCTTAACCCACTGCGCCAACAGGGTGGGCCCCATTTTTTAAATTATTGAAGTTAGAATTCTCCATCAAGCTTAGACAATTCATAGCTGGGGCAGGGCTGGAAAGAACAGGACAGTAATAACAAAGAAACCCCAAACTAAGCATGACTCAAAGAATGGTTTTGTGGCATGTGACAAATCTGTTCAAATGAAAGGATCACCCTTCTGGTCATCCTGGCTTCATACATAACTGTCTACCTCTACAAATACCATTTGTGTGTGGCATCATTTTTCACAACGTGACTTTAGTAGAAAATAAACTTAATAAATCAACAGTCCTGCAGTTTACAGAAGCTCACTACTTTAGTCACTTTAGAAAGTATTTTAAGATGTTTTTAAAAGGTGCTTTCCATAAGAAATGAACACTGTATTTGATTGGAAAGGCCTTACCTCACCCACTGAACAAACATTTTTAAAGAGTAATATGAAAGGGGGCAATACTAAAAGGTCATTTGGATTGTTTACTTCTGCAAACTTAAGCCATAGTCAGGTGCTTCCAAACCTTTCTGTTCAACACTGACCATGTCTTCAAAGGATTTAGTGGTTAGCTAACCACTGATAAAACGATTCATTTCCATTTGTCATGTAGTTTTAAGTAAAGATTTAAGGGCCTGCTATGCCTATCAAGAGTAAATATCACACATCCTGTTTATACATATTGGCTTGTTGTCCACGGTTCTTTCAAAGAGCTGGTGACACCCCCCTAACTTACTCCACCCCACCCCCAACTTCCTGCTCATTGGGGTGCTATATTCCTACTCATTTTTAAGAAGTCCTCCCTCAACAAAATACTCTGCATTACTGTAATTTTTAAAGAAAATATTTTATTATGTCATGAAAAAAGGCATTGTCAATCAACTAGATTCATACTTGCTTGAAAAAAATTGAAAATTTATTAGACAGTATGTGGGCATCCTGTTCCACACGGGAATGAATAAGATGCTATATGTTCTCTAAAAGTATTGCACAGTCTGAAAAAACACCAACAAAAAAGGGGAAAGGGTGAAAAAAAAAAATCACATAATCTTGGGAACCATCTCACATTATGAATACTCTACCAAGAAACATTTAAAAAAGAAAACCCTTTGTTTCTACAGTAGCTTTTGAGTTTACAGTTCTTGGAATGACTGTATTCCATTGAAGACATCTCAGTAACAGGAAGCTTCATTTTAGCAATCCCATGTGCAAATATTAATAAAAAAATATATAAAATAATGCAATTCATCTCTTGCCATCACCCCGGCAATAACAAAACTTTTGAGAACTGTTTTGCTTGAAAAAAAGATTAAGCTGTAAGTTTTGCCTGAAGCTCCATCTCTGCAGCCCGTTTGAGTGCAACATCCACTAGAAGCTGAAACCCACTAAAATCCTGGTTGAGGTCCGGTGGAGTAGGAGGAGGAGTGTTGAAAAGACCACTCTGAGTATTTGTACTCGCTCCAGATTTACATGTGTCCTCTGGGTACATGAGGGAGGTGTCTGTAAAGTTGTTGGCGGCTACCTGCTGCATATCTGTGCTCTGTCCCACGCCAACAGGCTGGCAGAGAGAGAAAGGCACATCTTTCAATGTAGTCACAGTGGTATGGCAGATCACTGACGGACGAGCCAAAATTGATCCTGGGGATGATGACTTAGGGGACAGTGGCCTCCCTATGGTTGGGTTTGGTCCAGCTGTACAGGAATGAAATGGGTTTTCCTCAAGAGCTGGCATGAAGTTTTTGATGCCCATTGCTGACTCCACAGAACTCACTTCAGAAATCTTGGCTCCACGGCGAGAAATTGTGAACTGATTTGGATCTTTGCCATCCTTTCTCAGCATGTCAGGGAGGAGCCTGCGGCGGGCGTTGATGAACCAGTTACAGACCTGAAATCATATGGGTATGCTTCAACACTGAGCAAACATGAGTTCTGAGGACCTTCAGTGGGGTGCCTAATTGATGTCTCTTTACACTAATGAAGACATGAAAAGGCTTATCGGAACTTACAGAGTTATTTCAATGTATTTGAGCCCAACCAGGAGAACTGCTTCCTGTCATAAACCTCCCTCCTCCTCCTCTTCTAATACAAATTCCCTTCTTTGTCTCCTTACCCTTCAGCCTTTCAGGAAGAAGAAAAGGGCATAAGTTCTCAAACGTCTGAAAATTATTTTAGGGAGGGAGGTTTACCTTTTAACTTTCCCCACATGAACCTATTACTCACTGCCCCCACATTTAAGTTAATCAACTACAGGAAAACCTTTCCTGTATGAAAAGGGCCACTCCTCCCAGTTACTGATTTTTCTCAGTTCAAATGACTGTGTCAACAGACATAACATGAATTACCTCACTGAAGTCTGTCCTTGTTTAAATATCAAACCAGTTTCCTGGGTAATAGAGTAAGATTTAACCTCCTTTTTATGTTTGTTGCATAAAGAAAGGCTTTTTTGGGCATTAAAGGAAATGCTATTTGACAGAGGACCGTCAAGAATTCCTGTTTCTCTAATAGCCATTTATTAGCTTTCAGCACTAGAAAGATATTCCTTCTTTTTTTTGAGTGGGGCGGTGCTTAATGACTTGACCTACAGGAATGCTATAAAATGATGATGGGAAGAAAGAAAACAAGCCTGCATGCATATACCTCGTGTGCTATCTTCCTTACCTGTAGTGTAGATAGGTGTGTTTGCTGGGATAGTAATGCTTTTTCCTGCTCCGAGGGATAGGCGTTATACCGGTGCTCATACAGCCAATCACGGAGAATCTGAACTGATTCCTTAGGCAGATTGCCCCTCCGCCTTCTCTTGCCTGAGCAAGAAGAGGATGAAAGGTCGAGGGGGATGTCCATGCTGTCATCATCCTCTGTCTCACTGCCAGATGCAGCAACAACACCTAGGAAAGGAAACGACAAAATAAACCATCAGTCTCTTTCATTCAGCACTACCCTCTCTTCTTGGCTACAGAGAATCAGGTAAAGGGCTAATGTGTTCTGTTTGGAAATGCCCGAGCACATGTAAGTTCTTAAGAGTAATTTCACTAGCAGCACACGCTAGATCCTTAACCGTCAAGATGCCCTTTCTCAGCCACTTTCCCGTAAAAGTTAAACTTCTTATATTCCTTTTGAATGATGCTCAGAAAAGTCTTTCAGCAGAGAAGAGGAAGCTGCTCCCAAGGTGAGTTACTTGCCACATGCCAAATAGGGTGGGTGCTGCAGTCGCTGAATGTCGACACCCTTCTCTTTAAGGTCATTGCTAAGTAGGAAGAACAATCTAATGAGTACCCTAATGTATATTTTAAGTGCTATTCTTTCTTCTTCAACCATTGGAATAAAGGGAAAGAGTAGTATCCAGTTTCTCTCACTGGTAAAAGGAGGGAAAATTAGACATTTAAACCAGCCAGTATTCTAAAGATTGGAGCTTTTAGTTTCATTACTGAAAAATATTTTTCTACTATTAGTACTTTAGTGAGAGGTACAAAGACACCTATCATTCCATAAACTTTAAAATTTCCATACATTTCAACTGCCAGTTTAATCTGAACCTAGAACAGAGCAATAAACAGAATTCCGTCTTAGATTATTACATGACAAAGGAATTGAATATGCAAACCCCAGAGGAAATCTCTTTTGTCTGTAAGAACTTTAATCCTACTAAAAATTTTAAGAATTCACAAGTCAGAATATTTAAATCACAGTCCAGAGTCCATAAAAATTCAGACCTGACTCAAGACATTTAAACATAATTTGGAACTTTAAACAATTTAAAATAACAATATGATTAATCCTTTCTCCTTGAGAAACTATAAAGGCAACTGAATAACTAAAGAAAAACACTTTCCCAGAATTTAAAAAATATAAATGAACTACAAACTATCCCATGTTTAATAGCAGCAGTACTTCTATGCAAAGGAAATAAAAATTGACATGAAATTTAAAGGTGTGCATTCTTAGTGAAGTTGCCTGAACCTTAATTAATACTGATTTACCCTTCAAGGTAAGAAACAAAAGTAGAATTACTTCTCATTGCTATAGACCATTCAATGTATTTTTATTTACAGATTCTTTTAAAAACTATCCCTTAAAAACATTAACACAATGAAACTTGGAAAACTCATTTAAAGATTTGTTGATAACCTATCTCACCAGTTAATTGAGCCTGAGTTTACTTGGTGACACATACTTAGTTTCGAACTGCAGGGGGCAGAAGGTGGTGAAGGGAGTGTCTACTGGAAAAGACAGAACCTTCCAAAGACAAAGTAAAGCAAGTTCTAACAAAAGAGGATGATCTGGCAGATTCACTTTAGCTTAAGGCGGAACAAACAGCCATCAATAAACCACACAAGAATCCTAAGTTTTAACCACCAGGTAGTTGATGTTTCCCTTCCGGAAAATTTCATTAAACTGTTAAAAAAAAAAAGTATACTTGAAAACTGAAACTGATTTCACTGTGGAGAAAATGACAAAAACCCCATGCTGAAGTCTGGTTGAAGAGATAGTAGCTTAAAAATAGTCTTAAGAAATTATAATTGAGTTCCTGCTTTACATCTCTTTGATAATTAAAGAAATCTAACTTTTTGTGTCAAGTAATCGAATGACTAAAGCAAATTTGAATACAGCAATTTGTTTAAACTGTTCCACTCTGAAAAGCCAGACTTTCTTCAAGGCTATTACTCAACTTCCTTTTTTTTAATCTAGAAAAAGTGTGAAAATTTGTTCAATGAACAGAATTCCCAACTAACTTGATAATAACAAGAGTTTGAAGGAAAAAAAAAAAAAGCCAACAACCCGGAAGCCTGCCTTTTGATCTGCTTACTGAGTTTGACAAGAAGCCTGATTTTTCAGGAAGGGTTAGTGACACCAAAAGCAGGTTTCAGTTAAGCAACACCAAACTAGCGCGACTCAAACTACGTTCTCAGTTCATTTAAATAAATGAATGCCAGGCCTCAGGACCTTTAACAAATATTTCCAATATGTACACAAAAGCTGAAGTAACAGGAAGTGAAGACTTCAGTTCCTTGGCTACACCAGCTGATATTTCACTGCAGCAAACCACGTTTGCTGCTGTCAGGACTGTTTTCATTAAAAGTCTCCCTCCGGATTATGGCTCAACTTGGAAAAACAAAAAGACTTTTCCACGTTACTCATTTCCTATTGTAACAGAGCTTTTGAAAAGCTTCCCAGTTAGGACTCATTTCCAAACGTTTTTGCTTTGCTTACACGATTAAAAAATGTGGCGATGGGGGCGTGGGGAGGAGGGGAATCACAAGCCTCTTTTACTCCATCCACATACAAGGAAATGTTTGTAAAGCCACAAGAGAGCCCTTGGGTCCCCCACAGCTCGAAAAAGCAATCTTTTCTTTCCTGAACAGGAATTGGGGGTGGAGGAGTGTGTGTTGTGTGAACGACGACCAGAGAGACAGTGCCAGTGAAGTCGGCCGTTTTTAAACTCTAGAAACGGATCTAGAAAGATAAAAGTACTCTAAGGAAAAATTTAAGTATACAATTAAGGAAAAGCAAACCGGACCAAACAAATTTTCTGATCAGAACATCTGTTTAATTCACAGGAATCTACTTAACACCCCAGCCACTAACAACACAGTGCGCTTGGCGGAACTTGGTCACAGAGCGACAACTCGAAAGCAAGAACTCGTGTCAGAACTAGGGGCAAAAGACAAGGAGTGTTGTTTTTTTTTATATATCGGAATTCCTTTCTGCTTGTTTTAAGGCGACTTGAGAGGGTTGTGTTGTGGTTTTTTTTTTTTTATTTCCGCGGGGTGGGGGGGGTGGTTTTACGGCCTTCTCAGCTTTCTATGACGAAACACCATTATCACAAACTAGTCTTACCAAGCCAGGCTCTGCAATTGAGTATGAAGTGCTTTTGTCTTAAAAAAAACTGAAAATTTCAGACTTTTACAAAACAGAAAACAGTCCAACTCCACAAGTGGAGAGAGGCAGCAGAACTCTATCCCCAGGGTCCTCGCAGAGCGGACGACCCTCGAACGGATAGCAGTAGTAGGAAGGGGGTGGGGGGAAAGCAGAGCCAGGAGCAGACGAGGCGAGGGAGGAGCCGGAGGGAGGGCGGTCAAGGAGCTTTTGTTCTAGCGAGTTCCTCAGCCTCAACTGAAATCGGTCGCTCCAACTAACTGTACGAGTCAGCACAACCAGGGGGAGTTGAGGGTTTCAGGTCACAAGAAACTAGACCGGGGCGGGGGGGAGCTCAACATTCTGGGGGGATGGAGGCGTCTGCCCACCTCCATAGAATTTACCAGGAAAACCTAAAATGGGAAAGAACCCCCAACGACCTCGGCGGTCTCGGCTCCCCAGCTCGAGTTCTAAACCGGTCGCAAAGTTTTCCTTTCAACACGTCACCTTTCATTGTCTTCAAGAGTCGGCGCCCAGTAGCAGGACCTGGCGCGATGACCCCGACGATTCCCAGATCCCGCCGGCGGGTCCAACGGAGGAGCGAGGCTGGAGGGAGAGGAGCGGGCGGGGGAGGAAAGCGGTTGGGGCCACTGGGGGAGAGGGGGAGAACACCCCGGAGTGCAGGGGGAGAAGCCAGGGCAACGACGGGCAGTACGCGAGATATGGGTTGGGGGGGTTTGGGACCCGAGAGCCAGGGTGGGAAGATCGGAAAATGTCAGGGTGCAGGTGACCGCGATAATCGGGAGGTTAAGCCTCCCCTACCTAAGGCCGGACCATGTGGGGAGCCGGCCCCGGCGGAAGCCCAGCTGTAGTTTCGGGTCGCCAAGAAACACCGTTTAAAAACACCCCCTCCCCCCCGCCCAACGTATTCCAGACAGTCTCACGGCGAGCGAGAACGCCGTGCAGAGTAAGGATCCGGACCTGTCATACTTCCCGAGTTGACAGGCCTCCGGAGGCCCCACGGGTGTCTTCTCGCCGAGCTCAGTTAAATGACCAAACTGCCTAAACCCCCACGTTCTCTCTGTCTCTCGGGGACACGCGGAGTTCTAGCACCGACTACGGGTGCCCGGAGTTTACTTTTACTCTGGCTGGAAAAGCCAAGGGGAGATCGCGTGAGTCAAAGTTGGCCACAGACTCCAGCAGGACTCCAAAGAGAACACGTAGCCCTGGGAGCCCCCTCGGGTTGGAAACCGGCCCCCGCTAACAAGTCTCTGTTTTAACTGCGTTCTCCCGACGACTCTGAAAGAATGTGTAGTTAGAAAAACTCCGGGGCGCCCCTAGGCATGCGCAGCAGCGCCCCCACCCCACCCCCGCGCAGGCTTCCCAGAGCGATTAACTTCTGTTTTGAGCCACTCCACACAAATCACAACAGAAAGACCAACTCCAGCTCACCGCCGAGCGATCGGGGTACCTCTTAGTCAGAGACTCAAAAGTTAACTTTTAAAAGGGAGTTCACATTCCTTGACCTTTCGTGGTTTGGGTTTTTTCTCCCCCCCACCCCCCGTGTACTTTGTTTTTAAATCAGACTGACGGCAAGTTTTAGTTGTAACGCTTCCAGAACGCTTTGTGGAAACAATGACAGACTCACTCTTTGCACTTACAACCAAGCCTGCTTGTCACACTTGGACTCATTCAGCAGCACGCCGCTTAAGCTGCTCGCCCTCAGCCCAACTCCTCATCTTGCCCCAAATTCATCGTGGGAAAACTTAGGGGCTGGGGGTATTTTCAAGTCTAGCTTTCCAAAAGGTCAACACCCGAAAGTGATTCGGGGCCCAAAATCGCATTCTTTCGATTGTGAAAACACCCCATTCCTGGAGAAGAGTGCCCAGGCCCAGTCCGGAGCGAGTGGGGGCCCTGGAGCCCAACTTTCAGACAAAGGAGTTAGCAGCCCCGCGGTCCCCGCCGCCCCGGGTTCCGACGCGGTAAAGGGGGTCCCAGGTCCATCGGACCCGAGCCCACATCCTCCGCCCGCGATTAAAACTGAGAAGCCACGCGGCGGCTCGGCAGAGCTTGGGGTGTCGGCTGAGACAATGAAACTTGGAGGCGCACAAACAAGGCGGTGAGCTTGTTTCTTGACAACGTGCCAGCAGCGTGGAAAGGCCCGTAGTCTCCCCATAAAAGCCCCTCGTGCCGAGTCTAGAAGGCAAACGGCAACTGCCATTTCAGCCGCAGCCTCAACAAAGAACCGCTACGGCTCTAGTCTGAGAGTCCCGGGCGGAAAAGTCCACCAAGTCACTCTCACCCCAAGCCCAGCGTGGCCCGGCGAGCACACTTCCCCGGACTCGCGCCCACGATGCGCACACCCCGCCGACCCTTACCTTTCTTGCTTTTCATTCTGGATCGCCCCTCCCAGCGCTTGGCAATGCTGGGGTCTTCCAGGGACCAGGAGCGGGGGGTAGGGGGCCAACGATCGTCCTCCTCCCAGACGGACGCTCCCGTAACTTGTAGGACGTGCTCCAGCCGTTATTGCTAAACAAGGCTCTAGGATCCCAGCGTCCGCTCCTTGGGTGGAATGCAAGTGACACTTGGGCTTCCTCCGGCCGGGATCTTCTGGCTGCCGGCCGGGGGCTCTCTCCAGCCCAACTCGCTCCGCTTCAATCCCCTCCCCTCCCCACTCCACTCCTTTGTTCCCCGCTCCTGCTCGGCGCACCTCGGCGCTGTCAGAGTGAGAGAGGCAAGGAGGGAAGGTACAGGAGGTCTTGCCTCCGCCCCCAGCCGCCCGCCCAGTCCCCCGCCCGCCCAGCCGCTCCTCCGCCCCTCCCCCGCACCTTCCAGTCGGCGAGGACCGCGCTGAGCGCCGCAGCCGCACCGCCTCTCCCTGCGCCTCCGGGCCGCTGTCACCCGGCCCTCGTGGGGGCGGCCGAGCCCGGCAACCCGATCCTGCCTCCCTGCTGCGCGCACGCTGCCCGCATCCCTTGTTGGGTGACGTTGATGCCTGGTTAGCGCCCCGGGTTCCTCCTTTTGGGCCTTTCTTCCCCGGGCTGGTGAGAGTGCGTTTGGTTAGGAAATTACAACAGAGAGAAAGAAAGAAAGAAAGAAAAAAAAAAAACACACGCCCCCGCCTTCCCCTTCTTTACCCCAGGGCAGGAAAGGCTCCCCCTCGGGTTTTGACAGCTGCCCCAAACTCCACGGGGACGTCTTCGGCCACCGAAGTCAGCCGCTGGTGATTCAAGGGGCGGGGCAGCGCAAGAAAAGTATTCCGGACAAGAACCAACTTCCAGAAAACGCGGCTGCCATTGACGCGCCGGCTCGGCGCGTCGCACCTTCTTTCTCCCTGGAAAAGAAACTTCAATTGTGAGGGGTTGGGAGGAGCGGGAAAGAGGAGATTCAGTCACCCCAGGCAAAAGTCTGTTCCCCCGGGCTAAAGCTGCGAGTTCCGGACTGGATTGCGAGGCACTTTCGAAATCTAACACGTAGCGGCAGACACTTGTCATGCTCACATGCTCTTCAACAGTCTCAGCCTCGGCACGGCCGGGGGCGCGCCCGCTCCCATGCGTCCCGACCGGATACCCCTTGCTCCAGGCCCCCAGCCGCCGCGATGGAAAAGGGGAGACCACACCAGGCTGCTCATTTGTTTGGGTAAATAGTGGACTTTGAGAACTTACCCTGCTAGGGGATCCCTTCTCCCCTTTTGATATTTCAAACAGAAACTAGCCAGTAGGTAAACACATGTTCCTGCTGATTTATTCTGGTTCAGTTCGTGGGGCACCAACGGGAATTGCTTGATTAAAATTAACCTTTTGAAACACCAGATACTGTTTGGCCGCTTACAAGAAGGGCCCCCCCTCCTTGGGGTCTAGTTTTCGCAAGTGTGTACCGTTGTTTGAAGTAAAAGAACTGTCACTTGGCACAGGAAGACTTTCCCACCACTTAACACACACAAACCCAAACGTAAATGAGCCTAGGAGAGACGTCAGTGCCCTCTGAGTCCACCTCCAGTTTCGGCTCTGTGCTGTTTTTGTTTTGTAACCTCAATGGAGAACCCGGCAGAAGCTCCGTGAAAATAAGGCCGTCAAACGACAGACAACTGACCAGACTTTAGAGCCCCTGTTTTAGAATTACATTGAAAATTTAAGCCAGACTCCCACCTACTCACTCCCAAAAGACACCCCCGCTTCGAGAGTGAATTAAGGCCAGAGTTTACAAAGCTTGGGTGGTTTTTCCAATTACAGGCTTAAAATGAATAAACAAGGGGAAAGGCGTCACTCTAAAAAGGCAGCAACCTTACGACTTTTTTTTTTCTTCTGTGTTTTGCCAACTGCTCGGCACCTAAGCGAACACACAACTAAAATGGCAAAGAAGGAAAACATGGTCCCGAGGGGGGAGGGGAGCCACCCGCCGGGAAGCTACCCTGCAACTTGCTGGAGCGCAGTTCCTTCCCCCGGCCTGGCTGGAGATGAATCAGCTGCTGCGCTCGAGTGCGGGACAGATGTGGGGCGGGGAGGGGGTGGGCGCCTTCGGTTAGGAGGCCGCTGGGTTCTCGCATTTGAAGGGTTGTTTGTAGCAGGGATTGGTGGCTCACATCCGTTGGGGTATGCGAGAGAAGGGAGGAGACGCAGGGAGGAGGAGCCGGGGGCCGGCGGACGCTGCGCCTGGGGGTTGAGTGGCAGGAGCCTCGTCTGGACCCGGGCGGTTACTGGGGAGACGCTTTGTTTGCTAACTTCGAAAGCTGCTTCGGCTGCCGGGGCGCTTTCGAAGCCACTCAACAAAACACGCCTTTGGTACAACTAAACCCTCCCCCTGCCCGCTTTCAGCAGCTCGAGACAAAACTGTTTCCTTCTTCCGCGTGGTTATTCTAGGCCACGCGGTGGCTCTCTGTGTGTACAGAACGGTATTTTTTTTTTCTTGTTCTAAGTGAACTTGGCTCATGACTCCGATTCTCAGGCAACCGAGGTGGAAACCGAAGAGTTGAAAAGAATTTGCAGCCAGAAAGCAAACTTTACAGAGCAATGGGGAGGGGCGCAGAGAATTAAAAGCCTCTTTCAAATTGGGAGAAGGAAGAAGTCGAACTTTAAACTCTTGCTGCGGTCCGGCTTGATTGGTCGGTGCTTACCTATCCCGCAGGAGCGAATTAGATCCGAGCAATTATTAAAAGCAGCCGAGATGCTCCGGAGGAAAACTCCTGCACAATTCTGTGTTGACTTCCAGGGTGCATGCCCCCTACCCACCCCCAGCTCTGATCCCAAACTCTTGGAATTTTGGATTGTTGGTGCATTCTGGGAAGGCAGGGCTTGGATTTGGCCTAATAACTCGGCAAGGAAAAGAGCGGGCTCTGGGAGAAAAAAACCCAGCAGTTGCTTGTGATATTTTTTGTTTATTTGCTTTTCTCAAGGTGGAAAAACAAGTTTCAGTTCTTGCTTTGTCAGTCTCAATGTCCCAGGCAGGGCCTCTGTAAAAAAAAAAAAACTATTCATTGATTTTTTAAGATTCTATCCAGTGTTAAAAAAATTATAGAGGTTCACATTGGCTGTATGTTGTTTGCTGACTTCATATGAATGATAATTAAATTGGAAAACTGCGCAAAAGTGAGATAATGCTTTGGTGCTTGAGAAAGCTGTGATGTACGCTTTTCACCATTTTTTTTTCCCCTTCAGGCACACTTAGTTCCAATTATTTGGTGACTTATCTTCTGAAGCTGCCTCAAGGACAAAGAAAGAAACAGTTGTGTAACTTATTTTTCACAGCCTGCAAACTCTTCAAAAGGTAAAACCTCAAATCAACATTTAGGTTGAATAAGCCAGAAAGTCTTATCATGCATGCAGTTATTTATTTATTTATTGCTACCAGATCCACCGAGTGATTGGAGAATGTTTATGTGATTCACTTACTCAGCAGCTATTGATGATTAAATGATTAAGCATGATTACTGTCCTAGGTGGAGAAATGATGATGGCTCATACAGTCATTGGATCCCTTTTGCTTCTAGTCTCTGGGGACAGATATTTTTATAAAATATGCAGACTGCTAGGCTCCAAACTCTGCACCAGGGTTCTGCAATCATCTTTTTACATCTCCAACTGTGGGCCAGGGGCTGCTTAAGGAGAAGCTGACAATTGTCTTTTCAAGGGCCTGGGTCTAGGCTAAGACCATTTGTGGTGATTTTATCAACCCCTCTCAAGATTATTCTCTTCTTAGTTACATGAATAATGTAACTGGTGCCACTACTTGTGTTTGTAATCACCTCTTAGCCCGCACTTCCCTTCCCAGTCTTTCTTTTTCCTTACCTTGTACCTAGAGGGGATTTGAAATCAAGGGACAGAACAAAATAGATAAGTCGATCAAAATAGTAAGTCGATCAGATTTACTCCATTTATTCTCAACATCATGTATCTGTACTGTGCTTTCTAGTTTATGAAACACTTATTTAAATTTAAACTGCTTCATTTAATATTCGAACTAGTAAAGCATTTCAAGACAACTTAAATAACACACCCAAATATAACAAAGCTAAATTGGACATAAGTTATCTGACTCTAAACCAACTATCCTGTCATTCTTTTGTGGGGGTTCAGTAGATGTGGAAAGAGGCTTAGGGCTGAGCCTACCCTCAGAGTGCAGGTTAGGACACCAGGGCCCTCTCAACACCTGGCTATCTCTTCACAGTCTTCTTGTAGTTTTATAGGTGGCTCATCAACCTGCCTGCTTTTTTCTTCCTTTCTTTTTAATCACATACAAAAAAGCTATTCTCAAAAATCCAAACAAGCAGGAAATTTACCAAGTAAAATATGAAAGGCCTTGTGATTGCCCGTTTCACTCTCCATATGTGCATATGGAAGGGATTTTTCATTGTCGTTTGTTGTTTTCAAGCTGCCTCTCCCTGGGACCATCCCACAACATTGCCATTTGCTGCCTGTCTGCCCCACTAGTCAAAATATAACCTAAATGTCACCTCACTGGTCAGTTTGGCCTTTAATGTCACCTTCTCTGTCAGAGGAGTCTCTGTCACCTCATCTAAATTTAGGTACCCCCACTGCCAGCATCTAGCTTGGTGTTTGTCAGCCACAGCGCTGTTGACATTTTGCTGGATAAATCTTTGCTATGGGGGCTGTCCTGTGCATTGTGGGGTGCTTAGCAGGATCCCTGGCTGCTAACCAATACTTGCCTCCCACAGTTTGTGAAAGAAAAATATCTTCAGACATTGCTAAATGTCCTGTAGTAGGAATGGCAATTGGTGGGGAGAGAGGAGAATGGAGAGGAGGAGGTGGAAATCACCCCATGTTGAGAACCATAGATCTAGCCCAACCTTTTATTTTATCCATAACACCATAATTTTTAATTGTTTATTCTTTACTGTTAACTTGTTTCTTTTTCTTTGACTCCTCAACTAAAATAAATACTCATTATAAAATCTTTTTGCACTAAAGCGTAGTGCCTTATAAGTCCCCAATAAATACTAAACCAAATAATGCATAAAACAAACATATAAGAATCAATAATAAGAATACAATCATTTAATGCAAAGAGCATGCTAGGCAGTATACAAATACTTTACATATTTTATTTAGTCCTGAAAATAGTCCCAAGAATTACTCATTATTATCCCCATTTGATAGATAAAGAAATTGAAGTCTTGGGGACTTAAATAATTTTGTTACAGGGCAGGGAGGGGAGCACCCAGAACCCCCAAGCCTGCCCTCTCTGAATGGGTTCTGCCATCCGCCGCATTAAGACAAACATACAAAACCT
>JAGFMF010011493.1:1248959-1277650 GCA_019455555.1 Galemys pyrenaicus | reverse complement strand
CATAAATAAATAAATCTTTAAAAAAAAAAAAGATTTTCTCTTTGATATTTATTTTTCTGTTTGAATGCAGTTGGTATGATACGCCTAGGTGCACCTATTTTGTCATTTATGCTGTGTGGTATTCTCTGAGCTCCTGAATCTGTAGTTTAGTATCTTGTTAATTTTGGAAAACTCAGTCATTGTTATTCCAATCGTTTCTTCTCTTTAGTCCTCATTTTCTTCTCCTTCGTGTACCTTTCGTAATTGTCCCACAGTCCTTGCATATTCTGTTTCATTCTTCTTCATTCTATTTTCCCATTCGTCTTCTCTTTGTCTTTAGTTTGGGAAACTTATTGCCTCATCTTCAACCTCATGGACTCTTTTTGCAGCCTGCTGGTCATGCCCAGTAACATGATATGATCGTATCAGTCTACTCATGAACCTGTCAATGGTAGAAATTCATAATTTCTGCCACATTGTTTTTAATGTCTAGTTTTTACTTTTGAGTCTTAATATTTCCATCTCTCCACTTATAGTACTTACCTGTTCTTGCATTATGTTCACTTTCTACAGTGGCTCTCTTAGCATGTTATGTATAATATATGGCCTGATAACTCCCAAATCTAATGCTTACTTTTTACACAGTAAAAGTAAAAGAAACAGATGAAACTAAGTTTAGTAACACGTTTTACTCAATTCATCTTATCCAAAATATTATCATTCAATATATAATCAATATAAAAATTATTAGATATCTTTTAAAAAAAGATTTATTTACTTATGCATACAAGAACTGGGGTACAGAGGAGCCGGGGGTGAGATGATTCACCAGAGACAGAGTGGGGAACAGAACAGGCAGAGCTGCCGAAATACACTGCGGAGGGGAGCTGTAGGCGAGACAGGAGGGGTCTGCTGAGCCATGTGGGTCCCCTCCCTGGCTGGCTGTGGGGATCAGACTCGTGCTGCAGTGCAGCAGATGCTTCATAGTGCTGGGCTTTGCACCACCAGGGAGGCCCAAACATTATTAGATATCTATTTTTCTTTTGCTTTAGATCTTTGAACTACTTTTATTTTATTTATTTTTAGTATGTATTTTAAATTATAGTACATCTCAATTAGTGCTAGTCACTTTTTTTATTTGTACACTTAAAAATTTGATAAATAATAAAATATTTTAGTCACACAGAAAATGAAACTTGGATCATCCTTCTCATCTTCATATACTTTGGGAAATAGTACATGCTATTTCACCATGCTATGTCAGTTCACTAACAGAAGAAGATTTGATGAACATTGAACCATGGCTTCTAATTATCTTTATGAGTTCATTCATGTTGGTGTGATCAGGAACAGATACCTAATTTTGTCCAGGACAGGAAGCTTCTTTTCATATTTTATGGGTTTATAATCACTGGGATTTTGGCAGGATGCTGCTCTTCAATAAACCAGACACCTTCTACTCTCTTGAAGCAGTGCTGCTTGAAGGTCTTCTCTGAAGGCTTGGCATGGGAGTTTGGAAGGGATGGCTAGTTGGACAAAGTTTCGAAGCTCCAGAACACTAAGGAGGGAATTGTCAGGACTGGACAGTCCTAGTCACTTTTCATCGGTCACATGTGGCTAGTGGTTATGACGTTGAACAACTCAGGTATAAGAAAACCCTCTCTCTATTTCTTTTTATTTGAAAGCATAAGTGCTGTGACCAGACAATTCTTTCTAATTTTGTAGAAAATATAATACATAAATTGACTAGCTTAACCATGTAGTTAAGAATATTAGGTATATTCACATTGTTGTGCAACCATTCTCCAGACCACTTTTCATTTTGAAATGTAGAAATGTATAAAATTCAGGAAAGCATGCAAAAAACATTAAAATATACTATCTATCCTCATAATTATACTATTAAAAGATGAACACATTTCTTTTTCTGTAATGATATCTACATATCTATCTCTATAAAGGGGCCAGAGATTTATGATCACATATAGAAATGTATAGTTTTATATAATTAAAAATGCAATTAGGGCTTGATGGCCCTGGTGTCATAAGGGGTTAAGGCCGAGCACTATAAGGCTATTCACAGCCACTGTAGCACAAGTTCAATCCCCAGCCAGGGAGGTGACCCACATGGCGCAGCAGACCTCTCCTGTCTTGCCTGCTGCCCCCCTCAGCAGTGTGTTTCAGTCTATCTGCCTGTTCTGCTTCTCACTCTGTCTCTGGTGAATCCTGTCATCCCCTGCTTCTCTGGACTGTACCCCAGTTCTTGTATGTATATATAAATAAATCTTCAAAGAAAATTAAAAAAAAAATTTAAAAATGTAGTTATACTTTACATGTTGAATTGTGATGCAGTTTTTTTTTCCACTTAACTGTATATCATAAATTTTTCCATATTATGAAATATTCCTCTGGATATAGTACAATTTATTTAACAAATCACCCATTATTGGAAATCTACAAATTTTTTTAGCTGTAATAAATGTTGAAATAAATATCTCTAGAGAAACATTGCGTTTATCCATGGTGACTTATCTAGATAAGTTCCAATGTACAATTCTTTTTTTTTACATGCATTGTCAAATTGTCCTTTGGAAAAAATACAGAAATACAATATAGAAGCATATCATTTTTTCTTCAACTTGTTTGCCATTAGGTATTGTGGATTTTTAATTAACAAAAAATTCTTGCCAATTCCTAATTATCTTCATTTCAAAGGTATTTCAAAAGCAAGTTGGAAGAATCTCCAAAAGGAGTACTTGAATAAAAAGAAACTGCATTTAAATAAAATGGGATTCTAAGGTCTAAAGAGGACACAGAGATGGGGTACCTCTTTATTTAATTTCACAGGCAAAGTCAAGATAATAAGATTACTAACCTGATTGGGGCTAGACTTCTAGATGAAGCCTGGTTACAAGGCCAGGAAACTAAGGGGGCGTGGTGAAAGAAAAAGTTTGTCACTTGTATGGAACTTGCTAGACCTGGCTGGAGTAGTTCCTGATTATTAGTATAGTCAAAAGCATTGGTTCTAGACTCAGGCTGTCCAGATGTATAGTAATTATTAGGGACTCTGGTTAACATTTTTGCAGTTGGCCACAGCACCAAAAACTAATGTCCACTGAGAGCCTAAGAGGTCTGGTGAACTACAAAGCAATTCTTGAAAAGAAGAACTGTGATTTATTTTTTTTTAAAGATTTATTTATTTATGCATACAAGAGCTGGGGTGCAGGCCAGAGTCCAGGGCGGTGAGAGGATTCACCAGAGACAGAGTGGGGAGCAGAACAGGCAGACTGACTGAAACACACTGCTGAGGGCAGCAGCGGGCGAGGCAGGAGAGGTCTGGTGTGCCATGTGGGTCTCCTCCCCGGCCGGCAGCAGGGATTGAACTCGTGCTGCAGTGACTGCAGTTTGCTTCATAGTGTGTTGTTTAACCCACTGCACCACCAGGGAGGCCCCAAGAACTGTGATTTAACATTTTACTGTAATTCAGCAGTTTAGTGCAGCAAGAAGCAAAATTAGGAGGCATAACTCTTAGAAAGCTAGAGACAAAAATTATCATTTTGTTTAAATTATATGATTGTGCATCTAGAAACCTAAAAGAACTAGTGTTTAGTGATGAACTCTGTAAACTTGGGCAAATTACTTAATCTCACTGAGTTTCAGTTTTTAATGTATAAATTAGTATAATAGTGATAATTAACTTCACAAACGTATTGTGAAGATTCAATGGGAAAATACATGTCAATTGAAAGCATAGTGCTTGCTGTTAAGCAAATGTTCAGTACTACTAGTGTTATTACTTATTGTTATTTTTAATTATGGTAGCTATAGGATATATTTTTAGTAACCAGTAGCTTTTTAGTATATAAATTATAAATAACTAAAATATGATGGAGAGAATGGATTCATTTATAGTAGGAAAAAAAACAAGAATAATTAAAGAAATGTACTTGATTTAGTGAAGAAAGTTTCAAAATGGACTCAGAAAAATAGTAATTGGAGTAAGTTAATGAAACTACAATCTGGGGGGAGGGAGAGTCACTGGGATGAGGGCAGAAAGAGCACAAGGGACTGAGGTGATTGTGCAGGGGTGAAATGGTGGTGGGAAACCCATGGGGACCACAATTGATGTCAAATATACGTGAATAAAGACAAGGAAAAAAAAACCAACAAACTTCAATCTTCATGAATGAAAAGATTTAGTATTATGATGTTGATTTTTTAAAAAGATTTATTTATTTATACATACATGAACTGGGTTGCAGGTCAAAGAACTCCCCAGAAACAGAGTGGGGAGCAGAACGGGCTGATCCCCTGAAACCCTTGCGCCACCAGGGAGGTCCCTGATATTGTAGATCTTAAAATTCCAGTGAAATCCCAATTCAACTCTTGGGGAAAAAGTTCTAATTATTCTAGACTAATCTCTTTGAAAGAATGAATGACAAATATGGTGATGCTTGGGAAGATATCAGCAAACTTTATTGATTAGCACTGGAATACTAAAAATGTTCATTCATGCATTTTTCTCTTTCAATGTGAAAATAGTTTTATTGATTTCATGGGGAAAAAAAACCCCTGTTTTCTCCGCTGTGTTAAAGCATGCCAGTGGGAAAGTGGCATTGTTGTAGGGCAGGGAGAGGGGCACTCCAGAACCCCTAAACCTGCCCTTTTTGAATGGGCTTTGTCATTTGTTGCATTAAGACAACTATATAAGACTTTTTTTTTTTTTTAAAGATTTATTTATTTATGCACACAAGACTGGGGTACAGGCCAGAGGTGTGGGAGGTGAGAGGACTCACCACAGACAGAGCAGGGAGCAGAACAGGCAGATCAACGGAAGCACACTGCTGAGGAGAGCAGTGGGCACAGCAGGAGAGGTCAGCTGCGCCATGTGGGTCCCCTCCCTGGCCGGCAGCAGGGATCGAACTCGTGCTGCAGTGGCTGCGGTTTGCTTCACAGTGCATTGCTCAACCCACTGCGCCACCAGGGAGGCCCAAGACAACTATATAAGACTTTTAATGGAAAGGAATTTTAATACAATTAGGGTATAATACAGAAAGGACAAAGAATATAGTTGCTAAGTGTAGCGGCATGATGGAGGCACTGGAGCAAGGTTCAGGATGGTTCTGGGCAGACGGGTCAAGGAAGGAGAGTCTTGAAGCCCTCGGTGGCTTTTCATGCTTTATTTAGTAGAGGTGGCCAGGTACATGGCAGGCAGGGGTGCCGGGGGGCTGGCAGGCCTCCCAGCCCCAGGTGCATCTCACCCTCTCTGCTGCTTCTTCTCTCTCTCTCTCTACTGCTGCTCGCTGCTGCTGCTGTCGGGCCTGTTGGTTCTCTCGGTTCTGTCGATCGGTCCTCGCAGTTCTGTCTGTTGGTCCTCACAGGTCTGGCGTCCTCATGATGCCGCCCATTTATGCCCGTGTCCAACACAGGTGCGCCCACTTGCGCATGCCCACCCTGGCATGCTCGCAGCACCTCAGGTGTCCTTCATTAGTGGTGGGAGGGTGGAAATACATGATCAATCTTTACCCTACACTAAGTTAAGCATTTAAAATTACCTATTTCTTTGAGGGTAAAAATTTAGCCAAACAGGATTGGCTTAAAGCAAGGCCCAAAAGGCTGCCACAAGTCTTTCAGTAGAGACCCATAGAAAAGGGTCAGAAAGAGTCAGATAAATTCGGGAGGAAAAGAGCAAAATCAAAACTAAGATGAAAGCTGCCATGGTTAACTTCCCCACGGGTCTCTCGCCCACATCTTTTCTAACCAGTCCCAGACCAAAAAGCAAGCGTCGTTTCTTCACTTGTCCCTCTGATCCACGTGCCTCCTCCAGGTCTCCTTGCTGCTCTCCATCCTGCTTCCTTCTTCCTCCCTTCCTTCTGTGCTTTTGTGTGTGTGTGTGTGTGTGTTTTCTTTCCAGCATCCTCTTAATCTCTGCTTAACTCCACTTACTTAGGGCGGAACCAGGATTGTGGAACTTCCCTTTTTTGGGGGACCACCCTGTAAATACCAGGTGTGTTGAATTTAGCAATCTTTTGTCTCATATACTTCTGAGTTCTCCAAGGGACACAGAATATATTCTCTTTTCATTCTGTGAGGTGGGTTTTGTTTATTATCACTCGACCTTATAGAGGAAAAAAAATTAAGAAAGTTTGACAAGGTCAGAGTGGCCAGAATTAATCCATTCCAGTCAATATAATATTCCCTGCGAATCTACGGGCCAGATCCTGTGCCAGGTGCTGAGAATGCAGAGTCCAGTGCGAGGAGACCACATCTACCTGGATCTGCTTCCTGTAGGGGGCTCCCCCTGCCTTTGCAGCAAGTACATGGAGAGAGCCCAATGCAATCCATCCCCTCCCACCAGGCCTTGGCCTCTCCCAGCTGAGGCAAATCACTGTTATTCCAGAGGCTTCTTTCCCTCTTTAACAGATATGATGTTTTTGAAAGATTCCTGCCTGTTTTCTTATAATAAATTGGTTTTTGTTTCCTGAACCCTTCCCATCCTGGGAAGACCCTGGAGCAAGGGCAGGAGTCACCTCCAGATAAAAGAGGACGTGATGAAGGGAAATGTTCTTTCAGACAGGAAGAGGAAGGACAAAGCCTGCCTAGAGTCACTGAAGTGTGACAAATAGAGCCAGAGGTAAGGGAGTAGAGGGTGTTTCCATCTTTTCTTTTGGAGCTAAGATGAGGTCATCCACTCTGGAGCAGAGAATGAAGTATGGCTTTTCCCAAGTTGCTCTTGGTTCCAAGAAGTCACCAGGCACAGAGCTCCCTCATGGGCTGGGGAAGACACAGAGGTGGTTGCCTTGAGAACCAGGGGAACTTGTGGTGTAGGGTGAGAAGAGGCCACAGCAGGAGAGGGTTGACCTGCTGGGCAAGGATCTAGATGGGGGATTTAGGCATAGGTTCAGAGGGAGCGAATGTACCAGAAAGATACCACTGGGCACTGAACAAGCCCTAAATTACAACAGCAGCAAACGACCCCCTCCATGGTACTGTTAGGGGGAAAGGCAGTCCTGAATGGATTACACAGATGGGTGTGTGGACTCCAACCCCCACTCCAGACCACCAGTGTTCCAGAACCACAAGTTCGATGATTATCGAAGAGTGGATCACTGGGACCTGAGGGTGGAGTTAAGCAGCCAGGCTGGCTATAAAACCAGAGGTGAGCCTTGGGCTTGCCCCTCTTCCTTGGGAGCCATCTCTCTCAACTCGGAGGCAGCTCTCAGTGCGCCATTGCTTAGAAGATCTGGTAGGATATTTACGGATTTGTATCCCTCTCTTTCCCTTGGTATTATTACTATTTTATTCCCCCTTCTTTGGAAAAATAAAACCCATTAATAACTTTTGTCACGTCTACCTGAAGTTGAGACTTTTTAAAAGTCTTCTGAGCGTGCGGGTGGAGGACCCAGTGAGGGGAACCCATTTTATATTAGGGTTGCCCTGTAACAGTACCGTGGCAGCAGCAAACAAGCAGACTTTGAGCTTTGCCTTTGAGTCCTAACACATTGTATCTGCACCCTTTTATCTCAGAAGCCTCAAGAGAAGGAGGAGGAGACTAAATTTAAGAATACTCTCTGGTGGTGTTTGCTTCGGCAGCACATATACTAAAATTGGAACGATACAGAGAAGATTAGCATGGCCCCTGCGCAAGGATGACACGCAAATTCGTGAAGCATTCCATAAAAAAAAAAAAAAAAAGAATACTCTCTGGTGGCTTAAGGGGTTAAGGTGCAGTACCTGAGAAGCTATTGTCAGCCACTGCAGCACACTTTAGATCCCAGGCCAGAGAGGGGACCCACATGGTGCAGTAGACATCTCCTGTCTCGCCTGCTGCTCCCCTCAGCAATATATTTCAGTAGAGCTGCCTGCTCTGCTCCCTACTTTGTCTCTGGTGAATCCTCTCACCTCCCATGCCTCTGTCCTATACCGCAGCTCTTGTATGCATAAATAATTTTTTTTTAAAAAAGTACTTTCTCTAAAGACATTTACCCAATCAAAGATTTTAATCAGCCATAATGAGAAGTTGAACTTTGAACAGACCAAATGTTTGCAGTGAAACAAACCTGTAAAAATGGAGAGATGTGAAAAGGGACAAAATCTAGCCTTTCACCGGCAACATAAAGACGTGAAGGTCAGTGGGTGTGGAGAGGAAGGCATGCTTGTAAATGAGTCATCGTGGGGAAATGAACTGCAAATTGTTTTGCACATCTGAATTGTTTAATTTTGTAACTGCTATGTCTTATTCCTCTGTAATATAGGAACTGTTACACTTAAATTTAAGTGGGCCTTTGAGGCCTGGGGGTGCAACGGATTTCAGGATAGCAGTAATGACAGTGGTGGTTAACGATTTCTTTTATATCCAGGTATAAAAGGTATCTTTTATATCTTTATATACCCCCTTTGTATATATTATATCTTTATATATTATATACTTTATAGTATATCATTTAATATCATTTATTATATTATTTAATATTTTTATAATGTTGTTATTTAATATTTAATAATATATAATCTATAATATTCATATATGTTATATATTATATACCCCCTTTTAATATATTATATCTTTATATAAAAGGTATCTTTTCTATCTTTTATATACCCCCCCCTCCAAAAATAGAACCTATTTGGTAGGTCATCTTTTGAGTCTGGAAACATCCTTACCAATAACTTACACAGAAAAAAACTTGATCAATCCCAGACCCAAAAAATAGTCTACTGAACAGGAACTTTTAGACAGAAGGGTAAACGTACATGCAGTTTAATACAAAATAGGGGAAGAGTATTCAAAAAGAAAAAAGTAAAGCCATTCCTGTGTGATGTCAACACCCACAGCTTTTCTAGCCAACCTATCAAAACATGTCTTTGTAGTCCTCCATCCATATTTAATCAATATTGAGACTGTATTCTCTCTATTCCAGGTGACAATCCTTATATTCATATAATAATCTAGAATCAACCTTTTTTGATCTGATTTGTGCAGTCAGTCTTGTGATAGAGGGGAAGACGTTATCATTATCTTCTTTTCACCAATAAGAAAACTGAGACAGGGGCTTAACCCAGTGGCGCAGTGGGTTAAGCAATGCACTATGAAGCAAATCACAGACACTGTAGCATGAGTTCGATCCCTGCTGCCGGCCGGGGCGTGACCCACATGGCAGAGCAGACCTCTCTTATCTCACCTACTGCTCCCCTCAGTAGTGTGTTTCAGTCTGCCTGTTTGTTCCCCACTCTGTCTCTGGTGAATCCTCTCACACACACACACACACACACACACACCACACCTCCAGCCTGTACCGCAGTTCTTGTATGCATAAATAAAAATAAATCTTTAAAAATGAAAAAAACAAAAAACTGAGACAGAGGTCTCAGTATTTGTTTGCGGTTGTAGCGGTATCAAGTTGATGAGAAAAATCATGAGCAAACCCAGACCTTCTGAATACCAGCCCCCACTTATTTCCCAGCAGCAGTGGTTTTCAAAGAGTTATTGCTGGCGCAGGCTTCCCATCAGCCAAATATAAGACAGGAGAAGATCAGTTACTCTGACTCAAGTGCGGCTGAAGTAGGATGCAAATACCTTGCCACTCTTTTCCTGCTTCCTGGGGTGCCCCTTATAGTTGTCTCTGCAGCACCCCGGGGCTCCATCAATAAAATGATCTGAAAACATTGCCCAGTGCCATGCCACTCTCAAACCACTTCAACCTCCCCTGTTTCCAGCCATCATTAGCTGGAGTTGAAAACAGAGAACCTGACATCAACTTGTGGGATAAGTAATTTTGAGCACAGAGAAAATCACAAAGATGGCAGTATGGTAAGAGGAAACACGTCAGCTTAATTTAAAGACAGACATTTCATTTGCCCTCTTACAATATGCTACCGTTACTGTCGGGCAACAGCTTTGGAGGTAATTGACTCAAGTATTACGATTCTTCGTGATACAAATATTCAGCAGTCTGATCAGAACCGAGAGGCTCGTGAAGACGATTTCCTAGTGAAAATGTCTATTACCATGAGGACTGTGTGTGCCACTTCTGAATGAGAAAGCAGGGCCGGTTAACAGGGAATTCTGCAAAAGCAGCAACAGGGCCCTTCCCTGCAGTCATATGTGCCTCCCACCTGCAGTCCAAAGCATGCAGTGAGGGAGAGGGTCATTTGTCAGAAACCCTGTACCACTTGAAAGACAGATCTGCCGGCACCCCGCACACACTCTGGTGACCCCACTGCTGACAAAGTGGGCTTTTACAAAGGAGCCTCAGAGTGAGAGGACCTCCCTTCCCGCCCCCCCTAAACCCCATAATTTAAACTGTTTACTCTGTCAGGCAGAGAGGAAATTTCTCCCTATCCTGATAAATTCTTCTTGGACTAGTCAGTAATCAAATTGACATCAGACTGATTAATAGGAGAAAAGAAGGAATTTAATTAATCGTTATAGATGGGGAATCTACCTGGATGTAAATTCTGAAGTAAATTAAACAAAAGAAAAGTACATATTTATAATATATCTGAGCCAAGGAATGAGCCAGAGGCCTGAGGCTTCAAGGAAAGAGAAAGGAAATTGATATGACAAGGAGAGGGTGACTCTTGACAAAGGCCAGGCATTCTGTAATTATATGTTTGCCTAGCCATATAGATTTTCTCTGATAAAAATGCTAATTCTGGATAATATCCCCAATTTTCATTCTTCCAGGTAGTTAAGGAAGTGGTAAAGTTCCTTTTGTGCCTTTAGAACTTTGACCTTAGCTCGAAATATTCCACATGCCAAAGTGACACATCCTGGAAAGGCCTGTTCTGGACCCTGGGGAGGTCTGGCCTCCAAGAGGAATCCACACCCCATGGGGAAAAGAAATTAAAGCAGTAGAGAAGGACGAGTCATGAGAAGGAATCCTCACTTCAAGAGGGAAAATTCTGTTTTGAACTATTTTTTTTTTCACTTCTGGTTTATTCTTACAGTAATCTTGCTTTTTTTTAAAAAAAAAAAAAAGATTTATTTATTTATGCATACAAACACTGGGGTATAGGCCAGAGGTGTGGGGGGTGAGAGGATTCACCACAGAGAGCAGGGAGCAGAACAGGCAGATCAACAGAAGTACACTGCTGAGGGGAGCAGCAGGCACAGCAGCAGAGGTCTGCTGCGCCATGTGGGTCCCCTCCCTGGCCAGCGGCAGGGATTGAACGCATGCTGCAGTGGCTGCGGTTTGCTTCATAGCGCGTTGCTTAACCCACTGCGCCACCAGGGAGGCCCATCTTGCTTTTTTTTTTTAAAAAAAAAGATTTACTTATGTATACAAGAGCTGGGATACAGGCTAGAGGTGTGAGGGGAGAGAGGATTCACCAGAGACAGAGTGAGGAGCAGAACAGGCAGATAGATTGAAATTCACAGCTGAGGGGAGCAATGGGCAAGGCAGGAGAGGTCTGCACCATGTGGGTCACCTCCCCCGCTGGGGACAGGGATCAAACTTGTGCTGCAGTGACTGCTGTCCTCTTCACAGTGTGTTGCTTAACCATTCTGCCACCAGGAAGGACCCTCCTTGTATCTTTAAATAATAAGTTAACATTACTTTTTCTTAAAGATTTATTTATGCATATGAGCAATGGGGTACAGGCCAGAGGTGTGTGGGGGGTGGGGGTGAGAGGATTCACCACAAAGAGCTGGGAGCAGAACAAGCAGATCAACTGAAGTACACTGCTGAGGGGAGCAGCGGGCACAGCAGGAGAGGTCTGCCGGGCCATATGGGTCCCCTCCCTGGCCTGTGGCAGGGATCGAACTCATGCTGCAGTGGCTGCGGTTTGCTTCATAGTGCGGTGCTTAACCCACTGCGCCACCAGGGAGGCCCAACTTTACTTTTTCTTTATATAGTATTTTCTAAAATTATATCTTGATATCTTACTATGAAAGAAGAATTTGCCTACCTCTACCTCTTTCTCAACCTCCTCTCCCAAGAAAATGATATTCTTGAGTTTCACTCTTGGTTATATTTATGACTTTAATTATATTTATAAATGTAATTTGTTTTTCTTATGTCAGCTATCAACATTATCTCCTTTTTTGCCACTTTTTTCATGTCTTGACTTCCAGTACTCTGTGTAATTTCCATTACTTTCATATTGTCAACTACCATGACCTTTACCTTTTGCTCTAAAGTCATAAGTAAATCTTTAGGTTAATTCTAGTAATCAGAAATCAAATAATTGTGTTTATTATAACAATGGCAGATGCTATTGGTTGCCTAGCATCTATCCCAACCTCACTTAACCAAATCCTGGTTTCTTCACGTTTCTACATTCCTTCATGTGAGCATAAATTTCCAAAGGAGGTTCCCTCCATTTTCAACCATAGAAAGTAGGTCCAATATGGGTTATTCAGTATTTTTCAAGTGTGGATATGTGTCAAAAAAACCTGGAAGGCTAATTAAAGCACAGATTGCTGGGCTACATCCACATACTTACAGGTCTAGAATGAGGCCCTAGAATTTACATTTCCACCAAGCTTTTGGGTCATGCTAATTCTGTTAGTATGGGGACCATACTTTGAGAAATACTGATCTAAGTGAATTCTAATCATTGCATCAATTAGGATATCATGCTGGCTGCATTAATAGTAATCAAGATAAATGGACAGAAACTTAACTCTCTGTCACATGGAATTCAAAACTAGTAGAGCATGTAAGTAGGTGGAATGGTTCAGCTTCATGAGAATGTCTTGTGTCCCAGCTCCTTCTATCTGTTGCTCCATCAATTGCTTAATAATTGCCCTCATCTTCATACTTGAAGGTGATTCATGACCTCCAAACTTCTTTTTTTTTAAATTTATTTATTTATGCATATAAGAACTGGGGTGTATACCAGAGGTACAGGGGAATGAGAGGATTCACCAGAGACAGAGTGGGGAGCAGAACAGACAGATTGACTGAAATACACTGCTGAGGGGAGCACCGTGCATAACAGGAGAGGTCTGCTGTGCCATGGGGGTCAACTCCCTGACCGGGGATGGAACTCATGCTGCAGTGACTGCTGGTAGCTTCAAGTGCTGCGACTTAACCCTTGTGCCACCAGGGAAGCCCCTCAAACTTCTTTTAAAGAGAATGCACAACTTCTTTTAAAGGAATAAATTATAAATTGTCATCATTTCTAGTCACAGCTTTTTGGCTGGAACTTAACCACATGATTATAACAGGTGAAAGAGAGGCTGGGAAAGGTGATTTCTAGTTTCATGCTTATGTATCTGGATGAAATTCAAGGGCGTTCTATTATAGGAAGGAAGAAGGACAATAACTATCATGGGGAAATTAATTTCTGCTCCTTCATTCTCTTTACAATTGTTTAGAGGAACACATGACACAATTTTAGCCAATGAGATGGGAGAGGATATCTGCTGAGAGTTTTGGGGAAAGTTATTCTCTCCTCAAGAGAGACATAATATCTTCTTCAGGATTCCCTCATCTTGAATGTCAACCCCACAAGAACAGTGGACATCTTATTACCACGATGGAAGCCAGACTTTGGACACAGCTTACAAAGCGAGAATGACTGAAAGGTAGAAGGAGCCTATGCTCTTGGTGAAGTGCCAGAACCATAAATTTAACCCATCAAGCCTGCAGCTTCCCTGCCTTTAGAGCCCCTGTTATATCAGATAACAAATTTCTTATTCTTTAAGCCCACTGTATTGATATTCCTGGAGTTTGCAGCTAAATCATCCTAAGTATAAGGTAGTTTTCTAGTTTTTTTTTTCTTGCTTTTATTTTTGCATTTTAACCTTTATTATCTGAACATCTCAGAAAATATGAGTACGAAGAATACTCAGACCTTTGCCTTTTTGCCCCAGATAATATCCACTGGCCTGTGTTGCTTGCTGCTAGGTCCACTGCACAGCTATCCCCCTGCGACTGTATCTGATTACTCACCTCTGAAACCACTGTTTCCTGGATGCCACTGTCCTTTCCTTGGTTTATCCCTTTGTTTCTGGAGGCCTATTGCCAAGTAAGTAACTTCCTAGGAAAAGTTAAGTGGCAAGTGAACTCTCTGATTCTTGGCACGCCGGGACCTGCAGGCACTTGGCTCTCCTTTCCAGCTGCTTCCCCATGCCTCCTTCAGGCTGGAATGGCCTCTGCCACATTTCTCCTGTTCCCGCTTCCTTCTCTGTTGTCCAGAAATTTGTTGAAAGGTGTAAGTCACTGATGGCCCCTTCCCTGTCTCTTGATTATAACTTTAAAATTTTGTATTATTATGTTAATGATGTCTCAGGAAGAAGATTACATACCAATATGTCATTGGTTCAAAAGTTTTCTTGTTTGTTTTGGTCTCCAAGATTTATTTATTTATGCATACAAGAGCTGGGGTACAGGCGGGGATAGTAGGGGTGAGAAGATTCGCCAGAGACAGAGTAGGGAGCAGAACAATTAGATCAACCGAAATACACTGCTGAGGGAAGCATCAGGCAAGGCAGGAGAGTTCTGCTGCACCATGTGGGCCCCCTCCCTGACCCAGGACTGAACTCGTGCTGCTGTGGCCGTGGAAGCTCCACAGTGTGGTGCTCAGCTCTTTGTACCACCAGGGAGGCCCCCATTGCTCCAAAAGTTTTATCCACTTTGAATAAGACTAATAAATAATTCAGAACTTTGAAACTGAGTCATTGGTTTGGAAAGTTCATATTTCAGTACTTTTACTATTTCTTTTTTTAAAAAAAATATTTATACAAGAACTGGGGTACAGGCCAGAGGTAGGGGGGGGTTAAAGGATTCAACAGAGACAGAGTAGGGAGCAGACTGACTGAAATATGCTGCTGAGGGGAGCAGCTGGCGAGACAGGAGAGGTCTGCTGTGCCATGTGGGTCCCCTCCCTGGCCAGGGATCGAACTCATGCTGCAGTGGCAGTGGCTGTGGATAGCTTCATAGTGCTGCGACTTAACCCCTTGTGCCACAAGGGAGGCCCCCTAAAAGATTTTTTAAACTATTGAGAAAAGAAAAAGGAGTTCTCAATTTCCATGAACATATGAAATAAACATAAAAACATGTCAACAAAGGATTGAATATTAGTAAATCGGTTAAATGTGTTCATTAAGGGATGCAAATTACCCTTTCTTACTATGAGAGAAGCTACTATGTACCTCAAAACTTTTACATATTTATTATTTAATGCCCTTGACAATCTTGTGAACTTACCACATTGCTGAAGAAACAAAATTAACTGCTAAGCATATATGAAACAGTAAGGCATTGACCAGTGGGGTTAATTTCACTTCTGCTGGACCCCAAAGTCTGTGTTATTAGCATTACTTCATTGCTGCACAAGACAGGCAATGCATTCATTCCCACCTGTATTCCTTTCTATGATCACTATAATAAAGCACCATAGTGTGACAAGG
This sequence comes from Galemys pyrenaicus, assembly GCA_019455555.1. Lineage (NCBI taxonomy): Eukaryota > Metazoa > Chordata > Mammalia > Eulipotyphla > Talpidae > Galemys > Galemys pyrenaicus. The sequence continues at coordinate 1,262,310 of JAGFMF010011493.1, read as the reverse complement.
TGGTCCCCAAGGAACAGGGACGTTCCAGGTTCCCTGCCCCACCCAAGGAAGTGTGGAGCTGAGCAGGAAAGAGGAGAATCTGGGGAGGTGAGTAGAAGATGGAAAGAGAAGAATGGAAAGAAAGCCAGAAGACCTAGAGGAGGCACATGGAGCAGAGAGACATGTGAAGAAGCTATACTTCTTGTTCCTGGACTGGTTGGAATAGTTGTGGGTGAGGCCCAAACACTCATAAGGGGTTAAGTCTCAGCACAGTGAAGATATCCGCATCCACTGCAGCATGAGGTTGATCCCTGGTCAGGGAGGTGACCCACATGAAACAGCAGACCTCTCCTGTCTCTCCCGTTGGTCCCCTTAGCCCACTGCTCCCTATTTCAGTAGATCCACCAGTTCTCTTCCCAACTCCGTCTCTGATGAATCCTCTCACCCCCTGCACATCTGGTCTACAGTCCAGCTCTTCGATGCATGAATAGAATAAATCTTACAAAAAAAAATGACAGCATTTATTTTGATTTTGCGCTTTCTGTCCCAGACATACTGGGCGCCTTCTGGGTCCCCAATAGGAGGTGCCTTAAACTTGTAGCAGGCTTTCAGACCTCAGTGGCCCCACTTTGGGCCAACCCTGTTTGGCTGGGATTTTAGCCAGGAGGGAATGGGTAACTTCAGGTACTTGATTTGAAAGATATTTTATCTTTCCCTTCCCTGTATTGCACACTAATTATATTAAAGTTCTTTTTCATTAAAGGTATTATGTATTAGAGTATATTTGTCTTTTTTTAAAAAGAAAAGATTTATTTATTTATGCATACAGGAGCTAGAGTACAGGCCAGAGTCACAGGAGGTGAGAGTGGGGAGCAGAACAGGCAGATCGTCTGAAAGACACTGCTGAGGGGAGCAGCAGGTGAGACAGAAGAGGTCTGCTGCGCCATGTGGGTCCCCTCCCTGGCTGGGGATTACACTTGTCCTGATGTGGCTGTGGATAATCACAGTGCTGCAACTTAACCTCTTGAGCCACGAGGGAAGCCCTGGATGAATTTTTTTTGAGTTTAGTTTCTGCACATATTAAAATATGCCAAAGAGTTAGCTTTATTACATTAGAGGTAATAGAGGGAGCCTCCCTGATGACCTAGGGATAGAGTTTCAGGGCTATCACCACTATAGCCTGAGTTCAATCCCCAGGCAGGGAGCTGGCCCACATATGGTTCAGCAGACCTCTCCTGTCTTGCCCTCTGCTTCCGTCAGCAGTGTATTTCAGTAAATCTGCCTGTTCTGCTCCCCGCTCTGTCTCTGGTGACTCCTCTCACCCCTAACCCCAACACCTCGAGTCTACACCCCAGTTCTTCTATGCAAAAATAAATTTAAAAAATGTTTAAAAATAGAAGTGTATTCCTCACAAAAATTCTCACCAAAACCAATCAGGGTATTAAACTGTCACGATGAAAAGTAGGACTTTTCAGAATATAAAGATTTCCTTTAGTACACTGCCTTTTTATAATCTGAAGCATAACAATGTCTAAAATTTCAGGTTCATCTTAATGCCAAATAAAATTATTGTCACCTAAACATTTACAGTATTACTGCTTCACTGCTGGTGTTTCTTTCTTTCTTTTTTTTTTTTAAAGATTTATTTATTTATGCACACAAGCACTGGGGTACAGGCCAGAGGTGTGGGGGTGGGGTGAGAGGATTCACCACAGAGAGTGGGGAGCAGAACAGGTAGATCAACGGAAGTACACTGCTGAGGGGAGCAGTGGGCACAGCAGGAGAGGTCTGTCGCGCCATGTGGGTCCCCTCCCTGGCTAGAGGCAGGGCTCGAACTTGTGCTGCAGTGGCTGCGGTTTGCTTCATAGTGCGTTGCTTAACCCACTGCGCCAACAGGGAGGCCCTGGTGTTTCTTTAAGAAATGTGCAGTTGCCCGTGAAGGCTAGAGATACCTACTTGTACTAATGTGTTGTTGTTGTTTGAAGTATGATTGATATATACCATTATATACATTTCAGGCATACAATGTTTAGTAGGTATTGGTTTAGGTATAGAATGATTTGGTAATTTAGTCTCTTAGCAACTGTCGAATATGCAATACAGTAATATTAATTATAGTCACAATCCCGTACAATGTTATATTTCTTTTAAGAGGCAGTAGATTCTTTCAAAGATATAAGCAGCACTATTTCACAAATACAGATAATTAAAGACTGTCTTTGGTGATTAAGATTTTTATATAAATGAATAGCTGGAGGGTCTGAATTCCCCTGGCTGGAACAATGATCTATCTAAACTATAGCATAGGGCCCCTTTCCAGGGTCTAAAATTATCAAGAGAGACAAAGTCATTTTTAAGAAAAGGCACATATTTACATGTGGCTTATATAAATCATTTTTCTCATAGTTGCAGTTCTGTTACTTCTGTGGTTTCATTTCCCTTAACTTACATCAATCATCAACCCCCATCTTCCACAGACAGTTTCAGTGTGAGGCAATATAATTTTCTGGTTATCCATGTTAGTCTTCTAAAATTCAGGACATATGGAAGTTCACTCATTTCACAAAAGTAACCTGACCCGTCCCCAGGTTCCCCGCATTCAAAGAGCCTATGAGCCTGTCAGGGGTGCATTTAGTAGTAGAAGAGCCTCTTCTATTTAAAACCTACATGTACAGCCTGAAGTGTCTGCCCTGTTTCGGCATAGAAGTTCCTTCCCTGTTTGTCTGTGGTGAGCCCGGTTTCCTTCTAAATAATTCTGAGTGTCTTCAGGGTAGGTGAGAGTTTTTCGCTTTTCTACAGGTCTACCTGTTGTCACCTTTTACCTCTATTCCCCACCCTGGCGTCAGGATTCTCTGTCTTACACCTGTGGCTGTTTCATAACCATTTCTCCATACCGCTACCCCTTGCTCTAATCTCTTCCATTCTTACACCATATGCATAGCTCTTTCTTGTATTTCCTAAAGGATACATGGTAAGGCTGTCATGTTTAACAGACTTTACCAAGGTTTGATGCTAATGCAAGTGAACTCTTTTGTGGAAAAAAGAAACTTAAAGCTAGAATAGCGGCTATCACTGCTGGGAGCATCCACTGGCCAGTGTTCATTTGGGGTCCCTTTGGGTCATCTGTTCTCCACCCCCAAACTACTACCATTTGCAGGGTCTGCTTCCTCCTTTTCAATTCTCTCTCCTCTTCCACGAACAGGTAAAGAAAACACAATGAGGGAAAAAAAAACAGCTCTGAACAAAACATAGATCCTCCCCTCTTTGTATGATTGAAAAGCACATTAATAACAGCATTTCATCATTAAACAATACCTGCCATTCTATCCCAGTCTAAAATGCATTGGGATTGTCAGGGAGCAAAGGAAACAGTCCCATCCCATATCTCACCAGGTTCTTCTATGCTAGCAAATAATCAGACCAGCATAGACTGATAAAGGAATAGTGGCAAAAATAAGTTTAATAATAACATGTATCCCTCCTGTATATGTGGGAGAGATACAGCATGACTGATTATTTCCTAAGTGGCCTCAGAGGCCATTTTAAATAGCTAGGACAAGAGGTGGAGGGGAGGGAGTGTGGGTGTGGGGAGAAAAAAGGGAAGGTCAGTTAGGAAGTTAACTAAGGAAGCACAGAAAATAAAGATATGCAGATTGAAGTCCTGTCTTCTCTATTGCAAAGAGATAAGGAGATTAGGTCTTCCTTACAGAGAGAAGTTTACATATAAATGCATTTTGCAAAAGTAACTTTTGCTTTTTTTTTTTTTTAAGAATGATTTATTTGTGCACACAAGAAGTGTGTGGTACAGGCCAGAGGGGGTGTGGTACGAGGAGAGGAGTCACCAGAGACAGAGGGGGGAACAGAACAGGCAGATTGACTGAATACACTGAGGGGAGCATAGCAAGACAAGTGAGGTCTGCTGCACCATGTGGGTTAGCTCACTAGGTATCAAATTCATGCTGCAGTGGTTGCGGATAGCTTCAACTTACCCCTTGTGCCACCAAGGAGGCCCACAAATGTAACTTCAAATAGGCTTTCTGAAGCTCTCTCATGAATCAACCTTTTACCTATTATATTATTTGGGGGTGCCAGATTTTCACTTCTCTACAGTTCCTCCTTCAGAACATCTCAGGAAGTTCCATAGTTCATAACTTGAGTTGTTTAATTATTTCATATAAGCTCTCTCAATCCTGAGCTCTCTTAAACAGTTTTGCCCAATTTCTGGAAGCATTGCTATAGGCAGGTCTCAAAGGTTAGCTTATATCATGCACACAATAAAAAAAGAAATTTCAATGAAAACAAAAGCAAAACAAAGGTAAAAGATTGCAACAAGCTATACATCTAGTTGAGAGCCCAGCGAGAAGCCACTTGAGAAAATTTCTAGGTGTGGAGGCTGAAGCATCTTCAGAGAGAGTTAGGGCAAGCAGTGGTTTCCCTGTTCGCAGTTTTATGCCATTAGATATTTAGGAAAGTAACAGCTGTCATGAGGATTGTCTGTGCCCAGCCCTTGTGGTGATCTCTGTGAAGTTAATGTCAAGTTCTCCATTTTCTGTCTGTGTAGTTTCAGAAAAAACACAGTCCCGATGCTTATAATTCCATGCCAAGGAGAAAAAAATAGAAATATTAGTTTGGAAAGTCATAGCCAGATATTAGAAAAATTCAGAATCCAGTCCAGTTCATAGGTTGAAACAAAAAACTAAAAAATGATGAAAAGGACCAAATCTGGGACCTTCCTGGTGGCACAAGGGGTTAAGCCCTGCACTATGAAGCTATCCTCAGCCACTGCAGCTGTAACAGGGTGGTCCCCAGAAAAAGGGAAGCTCCAGAATCCCTGTCCCGCCCTAAGTGGGGTGGAGCTGAGCAGGGATAAGAAGATTCTGCAGAGAGGAGATTGGAGACAAAAGGAAGGGAGGAAGAAGGAAGCAGGATGGAGAGCAGCAAGGAGACCTGGAGGAGGCACGTGGAGCAGAGGGACATGTGAAGAAACTGCGCTTGCTTTTTGGTCTTGGACTGGTTGGAACAGATGTGGCTGAGAGACCTGTGGGGAGGTTAGCAATGGCAGCTTTCATCTTGATTTTGATTTTGCTCTTTTCCTCCCAGATTTGTCTGACTCCTTCTGACCCTTTTCTATGGGTCTCCACTGAAAGGTCCTTTCAACTTGTGGCAGGCTTTTGGGCCTTGCTTTGGGCCAATCCTATTTGGCTGGACTTTTACCCTCAAGGAGATGGGCAATTTTGGATGCTTGAATTAGTAACTATATTTTTTGTCTTTTCTGTATTGTTCCCTAATTTAGAGAGGGCAGGTTTGGAGGTTCTGAGGTGCTCCTCTCCCTGGCCTTTAATACAGTGAGTTCAATCCCGGGTCAGGGAGGTGACCCACATGGTGCAGCAGACCTCCCCTGCCTCACTGCTGCTCCACTCAGCAGTGCATTTCAGTGGATCGGTCTGTTCTGCTCCCCACTCTGTCTCTGGTGAATCCTCTCACCACCTCTCGGGCCCATATCCCAGTTCTTGCGTGCAAAAATAAATAAATTTAAAAGGACCAAATTTGATATACTCAAAAAGCAGGTTACCCAAACATATTTTATCTCTCTAACTTCACAACAGTTCTATCAAATAATCACAGTAAAATGAATTCATTTGTAAATTAGCTAGCTCCAATAAACTTAGCTTATATATTTTTTTACTTTGGATTGATTTTGTTATTTTGCATAATCACAGTAAAAACAGAAATAAGTTTATAAAAATAATATATAACGATATATTTTGCTGAAATTTTTCATAAGGAATCTTTTAATTGCAGTAAATGGCTAGCCTCTCAGGACTTGGGTAAGCTAACCTTACCATAGACTCCACCTACAAGATCTTTATTTTGGGGGCATAGTTTTATTTTGGACCTCCTTGCCAAGGTCCCCAAAAAGTCCTCATATTACAGGGCAACCCTGATATGAAATGGGTTGCTTGACTGTGGGTCTTCACCCATGCAGTTGTAACAAAACTCAATTGCAGGCACACACAAAAAGGTTAGTAAAAGGTATATTTACAAAAGAAGGGGGAAAAAGGAGCCTCCCTGGTGGCGCAAGGGGTTAAGCACCACACTATGAAGCATCCACAGCCACTGTAGCACAAGTTCAATCCCTAGGCATGGATTTTTAAAAATTTTTTAAATAGTGTTAAAAATATTTTAAAATAGAATAAATTGTTATATGCTATTAAATATTATTTATTAATATTCATTAACAAATATTAATTATCCACAATTGATAAATTATTCACTATTGATAAATTATTAAATAATATATTAAATATTATTAAAATATTATTTGAAATAAATAAAAATAATAAAATTCTTTCTGCTATGAAGTTCTTTTTTATGTATAATTAGTGCTTTTAAAAAAAAAATTTATGCATACAAGAAGTGGGATACAGGTCAAAGGTGTGGGGTGGGTAAGAGGATTCACCAAAACAGGATGGGGAGTAGAACAGGCTGACTGACTGAAGTACACTGCTGAGGGGAGCAGCGGGTGAGAAAGGAGAGGTCTGCTGTGCCATGTGAGTCCCCTCCTTGGCTGGGGATCAAATGCAGTGGCTGCGTATGCTTCATAGTGGGGTGTTTATCCCCTTGTGCCACCAGGGAGGCCCTCTGCTATGAAGTTCTTTCAAAACTTACTATAGAAGATATGTTAAGGGTTGTGCATTACTATATAAGTGACATGAGAGATCCCAAATGACAGGGACCTTCTGGCTTCCAGTAGTTCCATCAAATAAGAAACTATTCACTGAGTATGGATTCTAGTCCTAAATCTGTCGAGTATTATACATCAACTAATCCCTGAGAATTTTAGTTCTCACATTTAGAAAGGGGAGAATAATATCAGCATACTTAGGGGATTTTGTACTAAGTGACAACATTTATAATTACTTAGTGTTTTTGTAAGAATTAAATAAGCTAATATATGTACACTAATCTGTGTAACTTAGAAAGTTATTTGAGAAATTATATAAACAACAAATATTAATCACTATTATATCTGCATAATCTAAGATTTTTTTTCCCAATTAGAGGAGACTTTTCTTCTTAATTTTTTCAGAAAATTTAACTAAAACTTTTGATGTTTGATGATTGTACTTTATACTTCTACCAAGGAGACATGTAACCAACTCCCGTCATCATTAACCATTCTACTCTACTTTGCTGTTTCTTTCCATAAAAGCATTTGTATTTTTTGATTACTATTGCAGTTCTATAAAACATCTTACTTTCTTTCACTCTCCTCTCATAATATGTTTTCCATATTTCGTGTTAGTTTTTTGGTTCTCTCTACAGTATGCCACATGTGTCATTAGTAGAAGAAGACAGAGAATGAGGTAGGACTGTCTTATAAACAAACAATGCTTTCTATCATTGTTTGGAAGAATATTCTCAAATGTTCTGCTTGTTGTTTTGTTGACTCATCCAGTCTATGTTGTGCTTTCTTACTCAATTTTCTTCCCTGGTTCCATCTAACCAGTGACTTCCCAGTTTGTGTTTATGGAATTTATTTCTTATCCACAAAAATTTACCTCCATGACCTCGAAATGTATGTGTGTATGCCCGTCAGGACAAACAGTGGAGGTATTGTGTTTCAGAGCCAGCCTATATAGCCTGTGAGATTCCCAGGGCAAGATCATTTACTGTGGGCCAAATGTCAGTTACAAATACAAAGAGTTGGTCCCTCACTTGAATGATCTCAAGCTCTCTGGGGTGAAGAAAAGGTAAGATAGGTAGGCAGTTTCAGGCTGAACCTGTTTGGTTTCTTTTTGCTGCAGCAAGTGACCACATTTAGGGTTTGCTTTCTCTGCTCTGAATTTCAGAGCTTCCCTGGTGAACTTCTAGGTGAATGAGGTAACTGTCTCAATCTATCTGAACAGGGACTGCTTTGTCATTCAGACAGCCAACCCCAGCCAGACAGGGACAAACATTCTTATGACAGTGTTGCTCTCTCTATGCCAAAGTATGGAGTAAACTTCAGAATCTCTGAGAACATCTACCTCCTGCTCTGGAACCCTCTTTCCCAACCCTAATGCAAAAAAAGTAAATGTTTTCTGCACTGCTTTACCAGTTTCTAGAACTCCTTTGGTTGGAGTTTTCCAAAACAACCTCCTTTTCTCTCTTTTCAGTTTTAACTTCAGAGTTCCTTCTGATCTTATTAAAAATGAACATTTTAATGTTCATTTGGTATATTATTTAGTTAGAATTTTTACTCTGTCCATCCCTGCCTTTTGTATATTTTGGGCATAGTCTCATGTCATTAAATTTTTCTGAAAACAAAATTCTTAGTGTACTATGATCAGCCATTTCTGGTTTTGACATTTAGAGTGTTGCTTTTCCACATTGCATCTAATTTAGATGTTGGCTAGCTGTCCTCTGTATGGGGTGACTCTGGGCATATCCCCTGACAATGATGACACAAAATACAATAACGTCATATAAATTAATACATTAGTAAAATATGTCATGGGGGGGTCTACTGTAGGGGAGAGGGAAAAAATCTTTTCCCTTTAACTTAGTTTTGGTGAGTTGCGCCCCAAAAACAGACTGATCAGACAGATTAGAAGAGGAAAAACAAACAGAGGCTTTTTTTTAAAGAGTTATTTATTTATGCATACAAGAACTGGGGTACAGGCCAGACATGTGGGGGGTGAGAGGAGTCACAAGAGACAGAGCCCGGAGATCTACTGAAATACACTGCTGAAGGGAGCAGCGGGCCAGTCAGGAGAGGTCTGCTGCACCATGTGGGCCATCTCCCTGGCCCACATTGAACTCGTGCTGCAGTGGCTATGGAAAGCTTTATAGTGCTGTGCCTTATCCCCTTGCACCAAAAACAGAGGCTTATTAATGTGTATATCAGACATACATTGAAGACTGAGTGGTGAGGAACTCAAAGAGGGTTGTTAGAATTTGGGGGTATGTAGCATCTTAACAAAAGAACAATCATTCTGTAAAGAAGCAACAAAAGAAAAACACTTTGAGCTTCTAGGGGTGCCAAATTGTCCGAGGGCAACTTATGGGAAACTAAGGAAGACAGGACAAGTTAGTGAACTTTGTTATGTAGGTACCTCTAAGTACTGAAAAGCTCTAGAGTTGTCCATGGTAGTCAGTTATGTCCTTCCAAGTAGAGAATGGAAAGAGGACACCTTTACAAATATTTATCTTGTTTTCTGGGAAATAGGAGGAGCAGGTTATTTTTTGTATTTCTCAAAATATTAACACTAAAATGGAATGGCCAGGGAGGTGACCCACGTGGCACAGCAGACCTCCCTGCCTCACCTGCTGCTGCCCTCAGCAGTGTATTTCAGTTAATCTGTCCTGTTCCCCACTCTGTCTCTGGTGAATACTCTCACCCTGTCCCTCACACCTATGGCCTGTACCCCAGTTCATGTATGCATGAATAAATAAATCTTTAAAAAAAAGATACCACAGCAGAATAACAGCTACCATTGTCAGACTCCCCAGTTACCTCTCACCCACATATCCCTTCAAAGATTCTCTACAACTCCTTCCTCCATGAGCCTCCTCCCATGTCCCCCAAGTCCCTGGTGCAAATCTAAAACAAGATACAGGCGGCCCACTTCTCCACAGGTCTTCCTGGAGCCCACTTGCCTTCCATGTTATATAACTTCAGCTGACCACTCAGCACTGCCCCCCACCCCCATCAGGTGCCAGGCTGGGAACATGGTCCCTCCCCCTTTATGGAGATGCCTCTGTAACAGCTTTGCTGTTTTCTACAATCTAGTAGAAATTATCCTTTTGAAAAAGACATTTACATGTATAAGCATGTATCAGGAAGCCTAGGACCACTAAATTTCTAGATCAATGGAGAGGCAGTGACTACATTTGCATAACAACCACGCCCTCCCTCACTGTGCTTTACCTGATAGCTTCCTGTAGCTGGTTCCCTTCCACCATCTTTTTTGTCTTTCACTGCAAATGTAGGTGTCAAGCAGGAACACTTTGGGAGAGTAACTTAATTTTCCTGGATATCGTCCATGCAGGAGGTAAACATGTTAATAAACATTTGTTTAATTCTAGATCATTTATTACAGGGGAAATCTCATCAAGAACATAGAAGAAAATTATTTTTCCTCTCCTACAGATCCCTAGGCAGGCAAATGACTGTGGGGAAAATGCACTGGATCAAATTGAGAAGCTGATAGCAAGATGCAGTTGCCACCTGAAGGAGGCAAAGATGAGAAGATGCAGGGAGGAGTCTTCAGGTAGGTAACGCAGTAGGACACAGGCTGGAGAGCTGAGTTCGAAACCTGGCTCTGCCACTTGGTGTGGAGTAATTTACTTACACTTTGCTCTCGTCTCTAGACTGGAGATAACCACACTGACCATTGGGCCTTGAGACTATTAGAGATAGTTTATATAACGTGGATGTGGTGTGCTAGATCCTCACCAATATGATCACGATAATGCACATAAAAGAATTTTTAAGAAAAAAATATACCATTTTCTAAAATCATAACTTATAAAAAAGAATAGAAGCTGTAAAGAATTTATTCACAGCAATAGCTGGATTTTAAGTTCTTGAGACATAATTTGTTTTAATTATCCATTTTTATATGCAGTGCTTAGCATTGTGCCTACAAATCTTAAGTGCTCAATAAATATGTATTGCTTACAGTAAATAGCTTCAAAGCAAGATTTGTCTTTGACTCTAGTACCACTCAAATACCAGGTTGGTGGAGCATTTTACCAGTGGAATTTTCTTGTCATGACTTGCCTGAACATAACTCACTGAGCTTATGGTATGTGTGAACACTGCAGCAATTATTGCTTTACTTTGAAAACTGGGATATGACATCATTTCCCCTATTTTTCTTTATTTGCATTTGTTCTTCAGTCTCCACCAGACTTCAGATGGAAGCAAAACAAACACAAACAATAGACCTTTCATAAAAGTCACTTCTCTCCCTGAAATTTACTGAGAAGTCAAAAATATCACAAAAAAAGATGAAAACAAAGCTGATGCTAGTTCCCTATATCTTTAATAGGATACAGATGTCAATAGTTTAGTGAAAAGGATCTTGAAAGGTCCTAGAAATAGCCCTTAACTAGAAAGGCAGGCAGAGCCACGCAGAGGAAGGGGACACTGTGAGGGCACATTTCCATACCAAATAGAGGGAGGTGTAGTGCACATCTGTTGCTTTTGTCTTTCCAACACAACGCTCCTCTGTACACGGGGGAATTGGTCTTCGCAGAGCCCACAGGATTCCCATGGGACTAACTCTGAGGGAAAGGACACCATCAACCCCATCCGATCCTTACATCCCGGCCACGTTTACACAATGCAAATGGGCGTTGACAAAAGCAAATCCAATTGTATTTCTTCCAAGAAATTTGACATCTGAAATACTGGAAAGAGAGGGAGTATCTTGGTTTTGTTCTGTGAATTACAAGAATAGACACAGGATTTGGGGCTTCCAAACCTTATTTCCTGCGGCATATAATGAGCATATTTCTATCAAAGAGAATTAGGCCACATGCAAAAAGAAAAAGAAAAGCAGAGACAAATATAACCTGAGAGGAAGAGTGGGAAATATAATCTTGATGACATCATTTAAACACCTGAATGCACCTGTGACTAAAGCCTTTGTGTAGTTGAGCAGATTGTTGTCCCCACTGCCAGCACACTTCCAGCTCCAGACTTGGTCACTTGGTAAGAAGCTTTTAAAGAAAGAGGGAAGTTACTGTGTAAAAATACACGGGAGAATTTGGAACCAGGGACACCATTCAGGATGGAGAAGTGGGAGGAGTAGAGAGGGAGGGAGGGAGGGAAGGAAAGGGAGGGAGATGACAGAACACAAGCCCTGTGATAACTCTTTTCACAGCTTTTCAAACATTAAGTAAATACAACTAAAGTCACTAAATACAGATGTTGGTTGATATTTCTTGAGAAAATCAATTTCTTGAAAAAGGTATGGTTCTGTGTCTGTCAGCATATGGAGAGAAACAGACACAACATTTAGTTAATATTGCAATGGCTTTGTTCTTTTCTAGGCCCTGGAATGAATGGGGACTTAATCAGTAATTTAGATTTTTAATACTGCAGCCCAAAGTATCAATGAAAGAGATGTGTTTCCCAAAGAAGCTCTAATCTTGTAGTCGACAAATCCAACACACTGGAGAGAGAGTGACATCAGACCAATGCCAGGTCTAGCCTTGGAGAGGACTGGCAGCTTCCACTTCCTTCCTCCTGGAACCCATCTGCCACAGTGTGAAAAGCCCAAGCCAAGTGGAAAGACTAAGCCAAGCCCCTCAGTCGATAGCCTTGGCTTGGTTTCCAGCCTAAAGGCAGCATTAGCTGCTCTCCAGGACAGAGAGCCAGGTAAGTAAGACGGTCATAGAGGAAGCCCAGAAGAATACAGCAAGCCCACCTCTCATGGAGCAGAAAACTGACCCAGCTGAGCCCTGTCAAGTCACAGCCCACTGAAGATTATTGAATAGTATGTACATGTTTAAAGAACTGAAAGTAAAAACAAATACTGAAAAAAAAAAAAAAAACCCAAATACTGTAATGAACAAATATTGAGAACTAAAAAGAGAAGGAGATGTGAGAGAAAGTATAGAAATGGAAGAAATTAAGACATGAAATTATTGTAACCACTGAAAAAAAGAAAAGAAAAAAGTCTTAAAAGTTATTTATGGAATTGGGGCTGAAAAGAAAGCAACTTTTATTTTTCATTTATTTTTTAAAAGATTTATTTATTTATACATACAAGAACTGGGGTACAGGCCAGAGGTATGGGGGGCGGTGAGAGGATTTACCAGAGACAGAGTGGGGAGCAGAACACGCAGATTGACTGAAATACACTGCTGAGGGGAGCAGCAGGTGAGACAGGAGAGGTCTGCTGCACCATGTGGGTCCCCTACCTAGCAGGGGATCAAACTCATGCTGCAGTAGCTATGGATGCTTCATAGTGCAATGCTTAGCCCCTTGCACCCCCAGGGAGGCCCTCTTAATTTTTTTTTTTTTTTGAGATAAATTTGCAAACTATTTTTAGGACTATATGTTCATACCTCTTCAGATATATGTTACTATACCACATCCACCACCAAAATACCAATAATCCTCCATCATAGGATTATTGGGTTCCCTACCACATTTGTTCCTATGCCCCACCCCCATCTCAGTTCTATAGTCAAATTTCTAAGCTTTGTTTTGGTTTAGTTATGTGTATCCTTTTGTTTCTGTATATTCCACATATGACTGAAATAATGTAGTATTAGGGCCTCCCTGGTGGCGCAGTGGGTTAAGCAACACACTATGAAGCAAACTGCAGCCACTGCAGCACGAGTTCGATCCCTGCTGCCGGCCAGGGGGGGG
>JAGFMF010011493.1:1235561-1248909 GCA_019455555.1 Galemys pyrenaicus | reverse complement strand
CTCTCTGTGGTGAATCCTCTCACCCCCCACACCTCTGGCCTGTACCCCAGTGCTTGTATGCATAAATAAATAAATCTTTAAAAAAAAAAAAAAGAAATAATGTAGTATTTGTCTTTCTCCTTTCTGACATTTAGCATTAACTTGTGTAGACTCTTTGTTTTTAATATCTTTTCATGTAGAACTACTTCTTATTTTTTTTAAAGTTTTATTTATTTATGCCTACAAGAACTGGGGTGTAGGCCAGAGGTGAGAGTATTCACCAGAGACAGAGTGGGGAGCAGAACAGGTGGATCCACTGAAATACAGTGCTGAGGGGAGCAGTGGGCAAGGCAGGAGAGATCTGCTGCACCATGTGGGTCACCTCCCTGGCTGGGGACTGAACTCATGCTGCAGTGGCCGAGGATGCTTCATAGTGTGGTACTTAACTCCTTGTGCCACCAGGGAGGCCCCTTCATTATTATTTTTTAAATCTAGTTAAAAGTTTACATTTAATGCATAAAATTAAAGAGAAAAAATATTATCACTTCTTTCCGGATAGCAGATATGTAAAGTCCTCACTCAGTATTATATCTAGGATTCTAGTCCAGAGGTTGAGGCTGACATGAGACTATACAGACATTTTGAACAAAAATAATTGCAAAGGAGGGGGATCACTGTGGCTCTCCACCACGCATCCTGGGTGCCTGCAGTACTGTAGGAAACTTGGACACCTGATGTTTACTGGAGGTGACTTTTGTGTGCCTTATACCCCAGCTCCTTCCCCAGTGATCTGGCCATGTGAATTATTTCAGCAGTCTAAAATAATAGATACTTAAAGATACTGAGTTTAAAAAAATCTAGGGCTATACCCTCTTTTTGAAGGAAGCATATAAAGCCAAGTCATTAAGAACAGGAAACCTTACCACCACCCATAAAAACTAAAAATGAAGAGAAGACCATCTCACAAATGCTCCAGCAAAATATCCTGAGGGAAGTATCTGGCAGGTCTGTGGAAAACACCTGAGGAGGAATTTAAGGTAATAGGTGTAACCAAGTTTGTTGAATTAAGGAAAACAATGGATGATGTAAAACAGGAACACAGTAAAATTGGAGAAGATATGTGATTACCACAACTGTGATTAATTGGTCTAAAATACATAATAACTGAACACATAAAAGGGTTTCAACCATAGACAGCTGCAAATAATGGAGTAAATTAATGAGCTTGAAAGCACAGTGACAAAGAATATGCACACACACACACACCACCACCAACAACAGAGAAAAGAGAATTTAAAAAAGTAAGCAGGGTAGGAGCTCTTGAGGTAAATTAAAGAGAAATATCCTCCATGTCATGGGAATTCAAAAAGGGAAAGAGAAAGGCATTGCAAGTTTATTTGGAACCAGCACTGGGGACTTTTGGGGCTGGCTGCACCTCTGGAGCCAGGGGTACAGAGTCAGAGAACAGGCAGTTCCTGCCCCAGTAGAAACAAGAACCATAAAAGAAGAGGTGAGCTGGAAGCTGGTACCTGCTCCTGGCCCTGGGCACTTGCCACTGCCCCCCCACAAACCATTGACCTAGCTGCCCCGGGGTGGGGAGTGGGGGTGGGGATGGTTGGGCTGCGTGGAAGGTTAGGGTGGGGATTCCCTAAAGAGATTAACTGGATGGATGTGAGCATAGCTGGCAAAGGAGAGGCCTTAATACTGTTCCTTTTTGCTCTCACTTTCTGCTAGCTCTGTACCTGCCATTTCCTTTGTGGTCTCCCGCTCCTGGTTGCGGGGATTATTGGTGAACTGAAGTTCAGCTTCATGATGGATGATGGCAAGAAGGGTCTGTAGACAGAAAACTGGGCTGGGGGCAACCTACGGGGTGATGAGTCCATGGAGTTCAGCTGTCCCTCCAAGCGCAGCAGCCTCATTGCTGTAGGTGACACGGATCACGTGTTCCTCAGGGGCAGCTACAATAATCACGTCAGAGGACTGTATGACTTTTATCTTGTACAGAGAACTGTGTATCTAAAACACAGAGCATGGAATACAGGAAAAAGTTAACAGGGTAAGTGTTCTTTCTATGTCAGGAAACTGCTATATGTATAAACAGGGTGATATACTTGTTTGGGGGACACCAGGCAAGAGACAGTATGAATAATTTCTACGTACTGGATTCAAAGTCTATGAAAGAACTGATTGTCATCGAAGGACAAACTTGGTGTCTGGGCATAAAAAAACAAGTTAGGCCTCCTTGGTGGCGCAGCCAGTTGAGTGCCACACTGTGAAGCATCCCCAGCACAGCAGCGCAAGTTCAATGCCTGGCCAGGGAGGGGATCCACATGCCACAGCAGACCTCTCCTGCCTTGCTTAGCCTGCTGTTCCCGCAGCAGTGTATTTCAGTTGATCTGCCTGTTCTGCTCCCCACTTTGTCTCTGGTGAATTCTCTCACCTCCCGCACTTCTGGCCTGTACCCCAGCTCTTATATGCATAAATAAGTAAATCTTTAAAAAAAAAAAAGTTTATATTTTTGGGCAGTATGGATATTCACCTCAACATAGAGTGTTGGGAACTTCTGAATTTGAGGAGACATTGTTTTGGAATTCAAGTCACCCAAGAGGATGGGATGATCACGTACCCCATTTTAGATGCTGAAGCATTTAAGCAGCTATAACAATTGGCAACAACTGGCACCTTCACCTCACACTGCCCCTGCCTGAAACAAAGGCTTTGTGTTTGCAGCAGATACTAAATGAATGAGCTGCACTATCTTAATCTGGATACATGGAATAGAATGATTAATCCCATAGGCATATGCCCAGCTGGTTGACCTTGGCATTCACTAACACCAGTTTCTCCAGATCATCTCTTTCTTTGGGAAGACTGATAAGTAGCACGAAGTGATGCCTGGACTTACTGCATCCATGAAAATGAATGGATACAGCTTAATCATCCCTATACTGAAAAACCAAGATTACGGCATAGTTTGTGCCAGTGATGAGGAAAAGGAATTATTTTTGGTGGGTGTGCCAGTAACCTTCTTAGGCATCACAGTGCTGCACACATGACTGAAATAGTTGTGTTTGCATTTCAGCACAAATCTCACAAAGCTAAGCTTCAAAGCAGTCATTTGCTTCAAAGAAATGTTAGCCAACTTGTGGAAGTGACTTCCAAAATACTTACTTCAAAATGTAAGAGATTTGATTGCAACGGTACCTCTGGATGTGAAGGCTTCACAGATGGTGCCTCCGATTACCTTGCAAAGACATCAATGCTGTAAACATCAGAGGGTGACATTGTACAATTATATGCATTGTTTTGCTTTGCGATTTTTGTCTTTAATGTGCATGTGAATGGCCAAGAAATAAAAAAGCCATGTGTTTCGTGACTTGCTGAGAACCATCTCAATCCTGGAAATAAGCCAGACCTCCTGATCCAAGAGGTCCAAAAGATTCCAAACAAAATAATACCAAAATGTCACACTGCAAGACACATTATTATAAAACTGTTGAAAGCCAATGACAAGCACAGAATATTAAAAGCTTCAAGAGAAAGAAGAGTAACCACTATTAGGTTGCACAGGGCAAGAATGAATGGTATAGGTATATGGAAAGTATACTCAAAAAACAAAGACTTCCAGGGACTATGGGGGAGGGGAGGGCAAAGACAGGGATGAAGGCAGAAAGAGCACAAGGAACTGAGGTGATGGTGCACTGGTGATATGGTGATGGGGAATACATGGGGATTATAATTGATGTCAAATATATATAAATAAAGGGAAAAAATAAATAATAAAAAAACAAAACAAAAAATCAAAGACTTCCAGCTTACAATCCTTTATGCTGCAAGATAGAAGGAAGGGTAAGGAATTTCACTGAAAAGCAAAAATTAAAAGACTTCATCAACACCATGCCAGATATGAAAGAAGTATTGAAGGCACTATCATAAAAGAACAAACCAAATATAGGAGTAACAGACACTTCAACTGCACAATAATACACAGCAACAGCAATTAAAACAATACGGTACTGGAATAAAAGTAGACAGATGAACCAATGGAATAAAATCAAAAGCCTGAAAATAAGGCCTCCCTGGTGGTACAAAGGGTTAAGTCGCAGAACTATGAAGCACCTGCAGCCACTGCAGCAAAAATTCGATCCCAGCCAGAGAGGTGACCCACATGGTGCAGCAAACCTCTCCTGTCTCGCCTGCTGCTCCCCTCAGTCATTTTGCCTGTTCTGCTCCCCACTCTGTCTCTGGTGAATCCTCTCACCCCCCACATGTCTGGCCTGTACCCAAGTTCTTATATACATAAATAAATAAATCTTAAAAAAAAAAAAAGCCTGAAAAGAAATCCACATACATACAGCACTTAGTTCATGATAAAGGAGCCACTTCCCTACAATGGAGAAAGGAGAATAGCTTTAACAAGTGATACAGGGAAAATGGGATAGCCACATAGAAAACAGAAGGTTGGGTCACTCTCTTAACTCCACACACACAAATAAATTATAAATGTATTAAAGACTTAGATATAAGACATGCAGCAATGGACAAAGATTTGTTAATATCACTTCATGACATCAATGATAAAGATTTTTTGGTGACTCAACCCCTACAGCTAGGGCAATAAAAGCAAAAATAAACAATTGAACTTATCTCAACACAGCAAAATAAAATGTAAGTAAAATAAAAAGGCATTCTACTTAGTGGTGAAAATATTTAAACATTATGCAACTGATAATACAATTTTAAAATATTTAACAGTTTAAAAAACAACCCAATTAATAAATAAGAGCAGAAATAGTCAAACAACTTTCCAAAGAGAAGATCCAGACCATGGAAAAATGCTCATCATCATGTTTAATAAAGGAGGTGTAGGGGCCTCCCTGGTGGCGCAGCAGGTTAAGCAACGCACCACGAAGCAAACCGCAGTCACTACAGCACCAGTTCGATCCCTGTGCTGGCCAGAGAGGCCACCCACATGGCGCAGCAGACCTCTCCTGCCTCACCCGCTATTCCCCTCCCTCGGCAGTGTGTTTCAGTCTGCCTGCCTGTTCTGCTCCCCGCTCTGTCTCTGGTGAATCCTCTCACCTCCCTGTACTCTGGCCTGTACCCCAGCTCTTGTATGCATAAATAAATAAAATCTTTTAAAAAAATAAAAATAAAAAAAATAAAGGAGGTGTAGGTCAAAACTACTGCAAGGAGATATTATCTTACACCTGTGATAATGGCACATATTTAAACAACCCTCAACACAAGCAAGGAGAGGATATGGAGAAAGAAGAATCCTATTATACTATGGTTGGGAGTGTAATCTGGCAGTCATTTGGAATGTGATAGGGACTTACCTTAAAAAAACTGAAGTGGAGGGCTTCCCTGGTGGTGCAAGGGGTTAGACTGCAGCACTATGAAGCTATCAGCAGCCATCGCAGCACGAGTTCAATCCCTGGCCAGGGAAATGACCCACATGGCGCAGCAGACCTCTCCTGCCTTACCCTTTGCTCCCCTCAGCAGTGTATCTCAGTAGATCTGCCTGTTCTGCTCCACGCTCTGTGTCTGGTGAGTCTTCTTACCCCCTGCACCTCTGGCCTGCACCAAGCTGTTGTATGCATAAATAAATAAATCTTAAAAGAAAAACTGAAATAGAAATACCAGAGGACCCAGCAATCTCACTCTTGAGTATCTACCCCAGAATATTAAACAATCAACTCAAAAAATTTATACTCTGCAGTGTTTACTGCAGCATTATTTACAATAACTAAAAGCTCATCAGTAGTTGATTGGAGCAAGATGTGCTATATCCACACTATGGGACAGTATTTGGTCAAAAGGAAAGAAGAAAAATCATTCCTAGCAAAATAGAAAGAGTTCAAGGTAAATTTGAGAAGTAAAGTAAGTCAGACCAACAAACACTGATATCAAATTTTATCTAGCAGCCTATTTGACAAAGCAAAATACCTGTAAAAATTAGTGGGCCCTAATAAAGTCAAGTTTTTAAGGACAGTAGGGAGCAGTGAGGGAGAAAGACTCAAAGGTGATGGAAATTAATAAACAAAAGTGTTTTTTGTGGTCAGTCAATTCAACAACAAAAAAGTAGTGGTGCAGACATCTCCCATTTCGCCCTCTGCTCCCTTGCAGGGAATTTCTTCTGTTCTACACACACACCTCTGGCCTCACCCCAATTTCTCCCCACTACAACTTGGTGGCCCATACAGTTGGCCCCTTTTTTCTCCTCTAGGTTTCTTCTCTGTGGACTGTGAAGAGCCCTCCGAGCAACTGAAGTTATCAGGCTGGGGAGCACTCCAACATCGCTGAAATGTCCCAGGCACCCTGAAAGACTGCCATAGCCTGACTGGGTGGAGAACAACCTTTTCTTCCTTTGAAACCCCCTGGAGGCATTTTGGCTGGTGGTGAGACCTGAGGGAGCAGTGCAGGCTCCCCCGGTGCCCCTGAAAAGGTCCCATCATCTGGGACACGGTTGGTTCCATTTTCCTTCTTTTTGCCTTTTCCTCTATGACCAGTATGGCCTACTTCCTCCATAGGGCAGCCCCAGCTTTTGAACCTCTGCTCAGCATTTGCTAAGGAATTCAAGATGGCGTCTAAAGTAAGTGCACGAGTTACTCAGCGGTACTGGGACTCTCATATGGATGCAGGAGATATATGTGGAGGAAGCCGAGCATCCGTGGAGCTGTTCTGGCGAGAGAGAAGGGATGTCCACATGCCTCCTCCCTCCCCCACTCCGAGGGAATTTATAGTTTACCCTCAGTTTGACCACCTCTGGTTCAGTGCAAAATACAGAGGTTTGGGAGTCCAAAAAAGGAAAGAAAGTGATGCTGTGTTTAAGGTCAAAAAGGAAAATAAGCAAGATATAGAGGTTTACTTAGTAATAAAGGTATTTATGCATAAGTAATATATAAATGTCATGGAGCCTTACGTACCATATAAAATCAAATTATATAAAGCACAAACTTCAAGAAATAGAACAAGAAACAACAAAAATATGAAATCCCCCAAACTAATACCTCTTTCTCAGGTTTAAGAAGAACTAAAGGGGCTTCCCTGGTGGCAATGGGTTAAGCAACGCACTATGATGCAAACTGCAGCCACTGCAGCACAAGTTTGATCCCTGTAGCCAGCCAGGGAGTTGACCCACATGGCGCAGCAGACCTCATCCACTGCTCCTCTCAGCAGTGTGTTTTGGTCCATCTGCCTATTATGCTCCCTCTCTGTCTTTGGTGGATTCTCTCACCGCCCGCACCTCTGGCCTGTACCCCTGCTCTTGTATGTATAAATAAATAAGTCTTTAAAAAAAAAAAAAAGAACTAAGGGGGAAAAAAAGGATGAAAGGGACATAATTTAAAAGATTAAGTATGTATGCATTAAATACTTTGTATGAAAAGATGAAGATCCTTGTTCTTAAAAAGAATATGGAGAGTAGAGAAGGAGACAATGACTCTCTTGGTATTTATGCATTTTTATTGTACTGTCATACTTAATACAGCAACCAGGAATTACTTTTGAAATATTGAAATCACCATATGAGAAAATTTTAGATAATTTATAAAACTGGATATATTTTGAAATCAATACCCTGGACAAATCTTTGCAAACACTAATAAATGATTACTGCAATTTTTTTGTAAATATTTTCACAGGAAAGAATAACCCAAAAATATTTTCCAAGAAAGAGATTCTACTTTTCTATGACAAGATGTAATAAAAAACATAGTAAGAGAATATCAGCTAGGGCCTCCCTGGTGGCGCAGTGGGTTAAGCAACGCACTATGAAGCAAACCTCAGCCACTGCAGCACAAGTTCGATCCCTGCCGCCGGCCAAGGCGGGGACCCACATGGCACAGCAGACCTCTCCTGCTGTGCCCGCTGCTCCCCTCAGCAGTGTACTTCCATTGATCTGCCTGTTCTGCTCCTCACTCTCTGTGGTGAATCCTCTCACCCCCGCCCCCCCACACACCTCTGGCCTGTACCCAGTGCTTGTATGCATAGATAAATAAATCTTTAAAAAAAAAAAGAGAATATCAGCTAAAATGGTGGAAATTTGGAAATTTTATTATGATTAATAGCAAATAATAGTAATAATAAAGCAAATTAAATCACATGAGGTAGTGTTAAGGTTATGCCATGAGAAAAATCTGTGACCTCCAGTGTCTTCATTCCTTATCAAGGGAAAGTTAGAATTACTCAATAAGCAAACACTTTTAGAAGTTCTCAAAACAATAGCAACAATATTGTGAAGAAAAGCAAAAAACCAAATTAACGAGTTTGAAGACTTGTTATAAGTAGCTAATCAGTTCTTGGGACACAAGACAACAAAACCTAGCTTATAGAACAGAATACTTGCTACCTAAGCTAGCCATGTGGAATAAATGAAGAAAGCACAAAAAACAAAGGAGACAACACCAGGCTGGAAATGCTATCCCATTGCATCTGTCTTTTGCTAAGAATTCCACTTCTGCAGGTGCTTCGTTTCTGAAGTTACAACCCAGGAGTTAGAAATTAAGCCTGACAGATGAAAATTCTGGGAATTGAGTAGGGCCTCAAACAACAATTATATTAATATGAAGTCCCCAAGGCAGTATATCCTTGTGGTGCAGTCTGGGATTAAGAGACACAAAAAATTAGTAAACTAATAAAAACTGTTTTCAAGCAATGTAATATGTCATGGAGAAAGATCAAATCCTCATTTGATAGACTGTCAAGTAATCAACCAAGCATGAACTATTTGAAAGTGAGGATTAAGCAACAATTGATGTAACCCAGTGGTAGAGAAGAGGTGTCTACTCCAAATCAAACCAAAACACGTCTGCTTGTTTATTCCAGAATATATCAAAATAATGTTCTCAAGATTTAATTTAGTAACATCTTGGAAGTGTTTTTCATCCTACTTCTTTATATTTGACAGATTATCTTATATATGTGCATATCATGTGCTTGATATTTCATTACTTATTCTCTCTTAAAGATTTATTTATTTATATCTACAAGAACTGGGGTACAGGCTAGAGGTGCGGGGGGTGAGAGGATTCACCAGAGACAGAGTGGGGAGCAGAACAGGCAAAATGACTGAGGGGAGCAGCAGGCGAGACAGGAGAGGTCTGCTGCAACATGTGGGTCACCTCCCTGGCAGGGGATCGAACTCATGCTACAAAGGCTGTGACTGCTTTATAGTGTGGTGCTTAACCCCTTGCACCACCAGGGAGGCCCATTCATCAATATTTCTTTGTTGTCTAATAGCAAAATCCAAAGATTCTGGAAAAAAGTATATTCTTCATGTGGAATGTACAGCAGTTGATGGATGCTATTAAGGTGACTTTGTTAACTTTATTATTGTACCCTGTGTCATTTACCTTGTTTGTTGCTTGTCTGATCTGTGAAAGACAAACCAAGTATATTAAGATACCCTATACGGGGCCTCCCTGGTTAAGCAACACACTATGAACCAAACCCCAGCCACTACAGCAGGAGTTCGATCCCTGCGGTTGGCTGGGGAGGTGACCCGCATGGTACAGCAGACCTGTCCTGCCTCGCCCGCTGCTACCCTCGGCAATGTTTCAGTAGATTCATTTGTTCTGCTCCCCACTCTGGTGGATCCTCTTACCCCCCAATCTCTGGCCTGCACCCCAGTTCTTGTATGCATAAATAAATAAATCTTTTTTAAAAAAAGATATCCTATAAACCCAGTGTTCTAGTCATTTCTTTTTTGTCTTTTATGTTTTGACACAATCTTATTCACAGTTTATAGATAAATGTACAGGGTTTACAGGCCTCCTTTCAGAAACTGAATTCGGTTCATGATTGGAGTAAAGATAAAATTAAAATTTTGACTTGGTAATGTTCTTTATTATCTGTATGTACCAACCCTACCCATGTGTTGCTTGTATTTTCAAAAGATAAAGAAATAAGCAAACTACAAAATAAAGCAGTCAACACAGTTAATGCTTTTTGTCTTGATTTCTACTTTGTTTTACATTAATATGTATTTTTAAATTTTTTTTGTCTTGGAATGCCTGATAAATATTTGACTAGCTAGTCTTTTAATGTTTATATCAGAAACTATAGGATTATTTAATATGAGAAAATATATTACTATAATGTTATTTCAGTAAGTCTTTAAAAGCAGCATATGGGCCTCCCTGGTGGCACAAGGGGTTAAGTACTGCACTATGAAGCATCTGCAGCCACTACCACTTGAGTTCGATCCCCGGTCAGGGAGGGAACCCACGTGGCACAGCAGATCCTGGCCCGCTGCTCCCCTCAGCAGTGTACTTCAGTTAGTCTGCCTGTTCTGTTCCCCACTCTGTCTCTGGTGAATCCTCTCACCCCCCACACCTGGCCTGTACCCCAGTTCTTGTATGCATAAATAAATAAATCTCTATTAAAAAAAGACAGCATATATAAATAAAGAAGGAAAGAAGAAAAAAAGGCAGCATATGCTAGAAGACATTTAATAAATATTACCATCTATATTTGTGTTACAAAACCAAGAAAATAAAGACACTGTCTTTATTTATTTTATATTACTTTATTTACATTACTGATTAGAAATCATTTTTAGCTTTTCTCTTTTCTGTGACTTATTTTCCCAGTGTCTCTAGAAATTTCAGAGTTGGAATTAGGTGCTATCTTCTGATTCAGTATGAAAATCTTCATCATTTCATAAGAAAATTTATCTATTTATATTCACTGCTTTAAGTCATACAGTAATATTTCTTGGTTTTTTTTTTAACTTCTTTTTTATGTATAAGCTATTCAAACAAATTTGTGTTTCTCTAAATGATAAATCCAAATGTAAAACTGCACACACACACACACACACCATTCAAGATAAGGCATATCTGCTTTTCTTAAATCCAGTGTCCCTTGGTCTTTGTTACTATAATAAATTCAATTATTTACTTAAATATTTTTATGTCTTTTCCTTCAATATCTTCATGAACACGGGCTCGAATAGGATGCAGTAATAAGCAAAATGGATGATATATCATGACCAAGATATGCAAAACTGTCCTAGCAGCTGGACCAGTGTAATTCATCACATATTAACAATACAAAAAGAGAAACCCCAGAAGAACATTTCAAAAGATGCAAATGAAAGGCATGTTTGATCTTTTGTTACATAGTTCCACTGACACCAGAAACTCTGTTATTGTTGTTGTTTTAGTTTATTTTCTCTCTGTTCTTCAGACTTGTTATTTCTTTTGTTCTGTCTTCAAGTTCATTGTAATCATTGTCATTTCCATTCTGCTATTGTGCCCATCTATGAGGTTTTTTATTTTGGTTACTGTATATTTCAGTGCTTCCAGCTATAATAATACAAGAAAGAAAAGATTGCAGTTAGCAAAGGCAAAAGGCAAAGGGAATGGGAGAGGAGTAATCAGCAGACAACAGTAACCCATAAATATTTGTAGGAGAGGTTTATGAAAGAGTTATCTCTGCCTTATCAGAGAACAGGAGTCTGTTCCTAGCCATGGCAGAGAGGACGTCAGTGAGAAGTATATGACAGTAGAAACCAAGAGAATGAGGACTCAGGGGCACCAGGTAAGGTTTGGAGCATGTTGGTGTCTCCAAGCAGAACCTAGGAGATGTGCTTGCATCTGACTGCTTATTTTGGCAAATGATCCTATTACAGGGAAAGCATGAAGTAGGGTGATAACTTGCATTTTCAAATTCTTTTTTTAAAAGATTTATTAATCTATGCATACAAGAACTGTGGTACAGGTCAGAGGTGTGTGTGGGGGTGAGAAGATTCACCAAAGACAGAGTGGGGAACAGAGCAGGTAGACTGACTGAAGTACACTGCTGAGGGGAGCAGCGGGTGAAGCAGGAGAGGTCTGCCGCGCCATGTGGGTCATATCCCTGGCTGTGGATCAAACTGGTGCTGCAGATGCTTCATAGGGCAGTGCTTAACCTCTTGTGCCATCAGGGAGGCCCCCATTTTCAAATTCTTCACTACTTTGGGGAACTGGAGTTTAATCCTGCAAGAAAGTTTAAAATTAAAGAGGAGGGCATTCCCTGGTGGCGCAAAAGGTTGAGACGCAGTACCTTGAAGCATCCGCAGCCACTTCAGGTCCATCCCAGGCCAGGGAGGTGACCCACAAGTTGCAGCAGACCTCTCCTGCCTCGCCTGCTGCTCCCCTCACAGTGTATTTCAGTGGATCTTCCTGTTCTGTTCCCTGTTCTGTCTCTGGTGAAACCTTTCACACCTCCCTCCACACCTCTGGCCTGTACCCCAGTTCTTGTATGCATAAATAAAAAAATCTTTAAAAAACAAAATCACCAAAAAATGGAAGATGTCTTGGAACATTATCAACAATAAGCAAAATCTAGAAAAGCACATTGTTCTCCAAAAATATCCTCCAAAAAAATCTCCATTTCTCTGGCATTAGCAATTCATGAGGGCAATCTTGGAAGAGTTGCTGAATCAGCCACGGTGTTTTATTGCTTCTGTAATACAATGGTCGTGTGTATTTACCGATATGCTTGAATTTCTTGGGGTTCTCACTGTGTCAGATTGCAAAGGATTTTAAAATGTAGCATGCAACATTGCCTCAAGCAAAACTGTCATCTTGTCCTTTGAACCTTGAAACAGCATGGACTTGGCCTCCTTATAGATGAAAGTCCTTTAGGCTTTCATTTCCATGTTGAAGATTTACAAACCTGGCAATTAATTTTCCTCCACAGTTAGTTTATTGGGAGTTTCCAAAAATTTCTCAGCAGCATTCACTGACTCACTACTCAAACATTTTGTAATAAAAATTTTTGAATCATTTAAACCACCCATGGCCTCCTTGGTGGCACAGTGGGTTAAGCAATGCACTTTGAAGCAGACTGAAGTCATGCAGCCGGAGTTCGATCCCTGCTGCCGACTGGGGAGGGAACCCACATGGCGCAGCAGACCTCTCCTGCTTTGCCTGCTGCTGCCCTCAGCAGTGTATTTCTGTTGATCTGCCTGTTCTGTTACCGGTTCTGTCTCAGGTGAATCCTCTCATCACCCACAACTCTGGCCCGTACCCCAGTTTTTATATGCATAAATAAATAAATCTTAAAAAAAAACCACACACCCAGAGGTAGCAATAAATTCGTAGTTGGGTCCAGCTTATTTTTTAAACATCACTAAGTTTTTGCTTTGGTTGTTATCGGCATGGTCCTTAGAGATATACATTCTGTGCCCGATCTTCAGTCAAAGCAACAGAAGTTTCTCCATATCTGATATAGGCTGTTCTGGAAATTGTGTTAGTCTCATTGCTTTCCATGAAGCAGATCTTTTTTTTTTTTTTTTAAGATTTATTTATTTATGCATACAAGCACTGGGGTACAGGCCAGAGGTGTGGGGGGGTGAGAGGATTCACCACAGAGAGCG
>JAGFMF010011493.1:1190440-1235511 GCA_019455555.1 Galemys pyrenaicus | reverse complement strand
AGTACACTGCCGAGGTCAGCAGCGGGCACAGCAGGAGAGGTCTGCCAAGCCATGTGGGTCCCCTCCCTGGCTGGCAGCAGGGATCGAACTTGTACTGCAGTGGCTGCGGTTTGCTTCATAGTGTGCCGCTTAACCCACTGCGCCACCAGGGAGGCCCCGAAGCAGATCTTTTTAATAGCTTCTGTCACTCTGCTCTGGTTCTTCAAGATCATGGTTCTGGTGCAACAGAACTTGCTTGATGGCAAGCAATAGTCATCTCTCATTTTCACTTTGCAGTCCTTAATCACTTTTAATCTAGTCTCCAGCCCAATCACTTGACAGGCTTTTTACTGGCAACACTAGCAGTTGATTTTGTATATTTAAGAGCCATGATAAACAAAGCAACATGAGATTGAATCAAGAACATGAGAAAATGATGCTTTAAGAGATGCAGCAACATAAGATGTATGAGGCTGCTGCAAGATAAAATGTACCCCGGCTCTTGTATGCATAAAAAATAAATCTTTAAAACATTTTTAAATAAATAAAAAATTTTTTTAAATTATTTTAACTTTGACCAGTAAAAGTCTCACTTAGTAGGTTCCTATGTTTTCTTGACTTGTTTCTCTATTTTTCTGCATACTTTCTTATGTTCTGGATAAACAAGATGAAAGTGATCCAACCCACCTGGCCCTAACCGGAAATCAGTCAGGGAGCCCTAGATGCTCTCAGTGGATAATATTTAAATCATTATACCTTAACATACAGCATTTTACTGTTATTTTTATTTATTTATTTATTTTTTAAAAGATCATTTATTTATACATTCAATAACTAGGGTACAGGCCAGAGGTGTGGGAGGTGAGAGGATCCACCAGAGACAGAGTGGGGAGCAGAACAGGCAGACTGACTGAAACACACTGCTGAGGGGAGCAGCGGGTGAGGCAGGAGAGGTCTGCTGTGCCCTGTGGGTCCCCTCCCTGGCTGGTGGCAGGGATCAAACTCGTGCTGCAGTGGCTGCGGATAGCTTCATAGTGCGTTGTTTAACCCACTGCGCCACCAGGGAGGGCCCATTTTACTGTTACTTTTAAAAAGTACATATGGATCATGTGGAGAACTGTGATAAATTATCCCATGACTACTTTTTGCATAAAATATCAATTACTTCATTTTAAAAAAAGATTTTATTTATTTTTGTGGAGAAGAATTGGGTTTCAGACCAGAGTTGCAGGGGGTTGAGAGGATTCTCCAGAGACAGTGTGGGGAGCAGAGTAGGCAGACTGACTGAAATACACTGCTGAGGGTACAGCAGGGGACAGGAGAGGTCTGCTGCACCAAGTGGGTCAGCTCCCTGGCTGGTAGGCTGAGACTTAACCCCAAGGCCACCAGAGATGCCCAACATATCAATTACTTTATAGTTGCTTATTATAATGGGAATAATTTCTGACAATATTTTTTAAAAAGGTTATCATTAGACATGTCAAATTAATTACACAAGAAAGCCATTAAACTGAGGTAAATGCAGTGCCCAGCAAGCAAACCCAAACCTAAGCCTGAAAGACCTCAAGGTTAAAAAATCAAAACCTGGCCCTCCCTGGAGGCGCAGTGGAGTTCGATCCCTGCCACTGGCCAGGGAGGTGACCCACATGGCACAGCAGGCCTCTCCTGCCTCATCTGCTGCTCCCCTCAGTAGATCTGGATCTGCCTGTTCTCTTCCACACTCTGTCTGGTGGATTCTCTCACCCCACTCACCGCTGGCCTGCACCCCAGTGCTTGTATGCATAAATAAATAAATATTTTTTAAAAAATCGAAACCCAAGGACAATTGGCCATAAGCAGTCAACTTAAGCTTTCCTGAAAAAGGCAGTCACTTACACTACCAACAATCAAATCAGTTCCTAGTTTGCTTCACCTTTCTTTCTCTGGCTCCTGTCACTGGACTACATACAGACATTTCCAGTTTGATGTGGCTTGACTCAAATGAATTTTTGCTTAAATAAATTCATAAAATGTTTACTATGCTTCAGTTTACTCTTTGAGCAGTCATTCTTCATAAAGTGGGTCATCTAACTTTCATAAGATACCGGTTCAGAGGTTAACAATGAATTATGCAAAGTGATAGGATAGAGAAGAAGTGTTAAAAGAAATTAGTTTGTATTCCAAAAGATTTACTTTACTTTATGACCGTAAAGTTTTCTTCTAAATCAGTACTACATGATTTTGTAGTGAATGGCAAAGATCGCTACTGGGATTGGTTATATAGTTGTTTGCTTAATTGAATGACTCATGAACTATGACGCACAAGACAATTATTTCTATTTTATGATGATACCGGCTAATGTAGTAACTGGCTGTATGCGGAGCATGGGGAATCCTCACCTGCTGAAACACGAGCCCTGTCACACACACACCCCTGTAATTATCTTAATATGTTTGGATATTTAAACCTTTAATAGTAATATTTCAAAAATTTGCCCACTTAGCCACTTTACTTTTGCCTGTTTTTTGGACAAGTTGAAGAGGTGATTTTTTTAAAAAAAAATATTTACTTATTCATGCACACAAGAACTGGGCTATAGGTCCAAGGTATGGGGGATGAGAGGACTCACCAGAGACAGAGTAGGGAGCAGAACAGGCAGATCTACTGAAATGCACTGCTGAGGGGAGCAGAGGGCGAGACAGGAGAGGTCTGCTGCACCATGTGGGTCCCCTCCCTGGCTGGGGATCGAACTCATGCTGCAGTGAGTGTGGATTGCTTCATACTTCTGTGACTTAACCCTTTGAACCACCAGGGAGGCCTGAAGAGGTGATTTCTTTCTCTTTTTAAAAAAATTTTTAAATTTATTTTTATTAAATTTTTTCGTACAATGTTTGCTTTCTTTTCTAGGTGTAGTTCCCATAGACTATCCACCACCAATTCATCCATGCACCATCACCATAGGCCCCTGTACTCTTCCCATCCAGGACTTTGGTCCCAATCCCTCGAAGAGGTGATTTCTTTTTCTTTTTTTTTAAAGATTTTTTTATTTATGCATACAAGCACTGGGGTACAGGCCAGAGGTGTGGGGTGGGGTGGTGAGAGAATTCACCACAGAGAGGTGGGAGCAGAACAGGCAGATCAACGGAAGTACACTGCTGAGGGCAGCAGCGGGCACAGTAGGAGAAGTCTGCTGCGCCTTGTGGGTCCCCTCCCTGGCCGGCGGCAGGGATTGAACTCGTGCTGCAGTGGCTGCAGTTTGCTTCATAGTGTGTTGCTTAACCCACTGCGCCACCAGGGAGGCCCTGAAGAGGTGATTTCTTAATGCATGGAGAAATTATGAAGAAAACCAGAAAGTTCCACTCGAATGATATCATTGCTGGATGGATACACACAATTGAGACATCTTTTCAGTAAAAACACATTTTGGCTTTTTAGAAGATTTATCGTTGCTAGAGATGTTTATCATTTTCGAGTCTGCTCTTTTAAGGTCCATTTGAGTTTGGAAAAGGTGTGTTTTGTTTACTTGCTTTATTGAGGTAAAATAAACATAACAAACGTACCTTTGTAGCCATTTTTAGGTGTACAGTTCAGTGGCAATTAGCGAATCCCACTGCTGCACAATGGAAAAGGTGGACCTTCCTGGTTCATGTCTGTTTTGGTTTTTGTGTCAAACACAAGGGAAGGTTGTTTGAATATTTATTAGAGTCCATGCAGCACAGAGACAGTCCATAGCATTCTATTTTAACTGATGGATACTGTTTTAGTGAGAATACTACATATATAAATGTAAAAGCCTTAAATAGAAATAATGTTTTATTATGTAAATTCACATGAAAATAAATAACAAAATAGTATTTTGAAAATAGTATGTGAATGGACAGATGGTAAAGACAATCATTAGATATGATGATGAAGGTAGTAATGTGAATAACAAAAGACCAAAATCACATTGTCCTTTATTATATCTCAAGCACTGTTTTGGCAAAGAAGCACAAACAGCACAGGCAGCAATGGAAAAGCTCCTTAAAAAAAGTTTACTTGTGAGGCCTCCCTGGTGGCACAAGGGGTTAAGCACTAAACTATGAAGCATCCGCAGCCACTGCATTGCAAGTTCAATCCCCAGCCAGGGAGGGTACCCACATGGCACAGCAGACCTCTCCTGTCTTGCCCACTGCTCCCCTCAGCAGTGTATTTCAATAGATCTGCCTATTCTGCTCTCCCTCTGTCTCTGGTGAATCCTCTCACCCCCTGCACCTCTGGCCTGTACCCCAGCTCTTGTGCGCATAAATCATCTGTTAAAAAAAGAGTTTACTGTGTCCTCCAGAAGGACCAAGGACTCTGAGCCTGGACAGTAGCAGGCACATTGCTGCAGGCATCTGACCCCTGTACAGCATGCTAATGACAGCAAATTGTTGACATGCATTAAAACCTTCGTTCAAAGTAGCACAAAGTTTGTCCAAAAAAAGTTTCCTGAAGTTGGATTTCCAAAATTATCTCTAACTTCAGGCTAGTCTGGTCATCTGGACCCTGACAGTGTCATCAGATTGTTGTTTTGTTTTTTAAATGCCTCCTGTTACTGGGTTCTCTCTGTAGACGGAATCTCATCCTGTGCTAAAAAGATGGCTACCAGTCTCCTCAGATTGACTTTCTTCCAATTCGGTGACCAGAGTTGCATATAGACCAATTCAAACTAACCTAGCTTGAGAACCGTCAGCCAAATGAGCTTGAGTGTGAGCTGACCTGTTCAACACATAGCGTAAAAGACAGTGCCAGTATCAGTAAGAAGGCAACAGTTTGAAATTATAATAGCCACGTTCGTAATTATTGAAATAATGCTTTTAGTAGTACCTATTAACAATTGTTTCAATTATAATAAAATGCTTTGTTTCTTTTTTTTTTTTTAAAGATTTATTTATTTATGCACACAAGCACTGGGGTACAGGCCAGAGGTGTGGGGGGCTGAGAGGATTCACCACAGACAGAGCAGACAGAGCGGGGAGCAGAACAGGCAGATCAACCGAAGTACACTGCTGAGAGGAGCAGCGGGCACAGCAGGAGAGGTCTGCTGCGCCATGTGGGGCCCTCCCTGGCCGGCAGCGGGGATAGAACTCGTGCTGCAGTGGCTGCAGTTTGCTTCATAGTGTGTTGCTTAACCCACTGCGCCACCAGGGAGGCCCCGCTTCGTTTCTTTTTTTAAAAAAGATTTATTTATTTATGCATACAAGAGCTGGGGTACAGGCCAGAAGTGCAGGGGTGAGAGGATCCACTGGAGACAGAGCGGGGAGTAGAACATGCAGATCGACTGAAACACACTACCGAGGGAGCAGCGGGCGAGTGCAGGAGAGGTCTGCCGCACCATGTGAGTCACCTCCCTGGCAGGTGGCAGGGATCGAACTTGTGCTGCAGTAGCTGCGGTTTGCCTCATAGTGCATTGCTTAACCCACTGCGCCACCAGGGAAGTCCAATACTTTGTTTCTTACCAAGTACTCTACGATGAATGAGACTCAGCCTACTCCACAGAAGTGAAAGAAGGGGATATCTCAATGGGCAACAGTCCTGTAGTGTGCCCTGGGCAGGGAGAGACCTTGCTCTGTAGAGGAAATCAAGAGAGGAAGCCCCACAAGGCAGAGAGGAGATCTGTTTGTTCATTGTCTATCCCCAGCTTCTAGTACTGTGCCTGGCACATGGGAGAGGACTGACTAAAAAATGAACACCATGAATAGCACTTGACTTGGCTTTTTATGTTTTATAATTTATTTTTATTTATTTATGCACACAAAAATTAGGGTGTAGGCCAGACGTACGGGGGAGGGGATTCATCAGAGATAGAGTGGGGAGCAGAACAGGTGGATCTACTGAAATACACTGCTGAGGGGAGAACCAGGCAAGACAGGAGAGGTCTGCTGTGCCATATGTGTCAACTCTCTGGCCAGAGATGGAACTTGTGCTGCAGTGGCTGGTGATTGCTTCATAGTGCTGAGATTTTAACCCCTGCACCACCGGGGAGGCCCTGACTTGACTTTTGACAAGTGAAGATTGTTCCAGGTGGTATCAGCATTTGCAAAGACACAACAATTTTACAAGCTCTGGAATGTGTGCCTTGGATTTCTGATGTGACTCTCCTTAATCTCCTACACAAATGCCCTGGGAGAAATACTGTGCTTAAAATGTCATCTCAGGTGATAATGTGGACTAAAAAATGAGTTTTTCAGAAAGTTAGTAAAAATGTTGGTTAGAATAATTATTCTGAAGTGTGGCTGAGTTAGTCTTTCATGAAGTTCTCAAATATGTCTTTCTTTTGACCTTCAGATGCATGATGTGATTGCAACTCTTCATGCCTACTAAAGTTTCTGTGTAACCATATGACTTATTTTTTCCCTCAAAATGTAAAAAAAACATAATAGACACTTTCTGTTCAATGAATATGTAGCCTAAGCCAAACAACAGCAAAAGAAGATTTCATGTTTTTGGCTACCAGACCCTTTCATATCCCACTGTTTCCAGTTAACCCTCATAAGGGCCCTAAGGGAACTACTGTTCCCATTTTCCAAATAAGGAAACTGAGGCCTAATCACAGCTAACACACCTCTGAAACTATTTTGCCCCACCATAACCACCAGTCACTTGTGGTCATCAAACACTTGAAATGGCCCATCCGAACAGAGATGTGCCGTAAGTGTAAAGCATATACCAGACTCAAAAGAGTATAAAAGAAAGAGTATAAAATATCACCAGGCCTGGTGGCTTAGGGTTTATGACTCAGGATGATCACCTCTGCGTCTGAGTTCTATGGCCAGTCTGGACCTAACCCCGACATGGCGCAGCAGACCTATCCTGTTGCTCCCACTGTTCCCCTCAGCAGTGTGTTTCAGCCAATCTGCCTGTTTTGCTCCCCACTGTCTCTGGTGAATCCTCTCCCCCCTCCCCAACCCCTCCCCTGCCTCTCTGGTCTATACCTCAGTTCTTATATGCATAAATAAGTAAAATGAATCTTTAATTTTATGCATACAAGAACTGGGGTATAGGCCAGAGGAGCAGGGGGTGAGAGGAGTCAGAGTGGGGAGCAGAACCAGCATATTGACTGAAATACACTCCTGAGGGGAACATGGAGTGAGTCAGGAAGTGGGTCACTTCCCTGGCTGGGAATCGAACTCATGTTGCAGTGGCTGTGGATGCTTCACAGTGCAGGGCTTAACCCCTTGTGCCACCAGGGAGGCCTGCAAAATAAATCTTTTTTAAAAATCTCATTGATAGTTTATAGTCTTTAGATGATAGGCTAATAATATTTTAGACACACAAGATTACATAAACTATATTATTAACATTAATTTTACTTATATTTATTTTTTAAAGATTTATTTATTTATGCATATAAACACTGGGGTATAGGCCAGAGGTGTGTGTGTGGGGGGGGGGTGAGAGAATCCACCAGACGAAGCAGGGAACAAAACAGGCAGATGTACCAAACACACTGCTGAGGGGAGCAGCAGGCCTGGCAGGAGAGGTCTGCTGCGCCACATGGTTCCCCTCCCCAGCCAGGGGCAGGGGTCGAACTGGTGCTGCAGTGGCTATGGTTTGCTTCACAGTACATTGCTTAACCCACTGCACCAACAGAGAGGGCCCTTATTTTTATTTTTTAAAATAGAGCTACTACAAAAAATCTTTTTAAAGATTTATTTGCTTATGCATACAAGAACTGGGGTACAGGCCAGATGTGGGTGGTGGTGGGGGGGTGAGAGGATTCACCAGAAACTGAATAGGGAACAGAAAATGCAGATTGACGCAGATACACTGCTGAGGGGAGCAGTGGGTGAGGCAGGAGCTGTGTGCTGTGCCATGTGGGTCACCTCCCTGGCCAGGGATCAAACTCATGCTGCAGTGGCTGTGGATAGCTTCATAATACTGTGACTGAACCCCCTTGCAGCACCAGGGAGTCCCTCAGCTAATACAAAATTTTTAATTACATAGGTAGCTTGTGTTTTTAAGTTGCACTATATTTCTAGTAGATCACACTGGCTCCAGGTTCCAGATTGAGAAAGCAGAGATGAGTTCTCTGCTGACCCTAAATCCAATGCTCTTTCTAGTATACTTTCCTTCCTCCTTGGAGTTGTTTTATTCAGGGAAGATGGTTTGATCGGTGCTCATATGTATTTATTCATGAATTCATACAACAAACGTTTGCTGAACAGTTACTCTATGAAACACTCCACAGAAGAGTGGTATGATTTTGCTCTACTCAGAATTCACAATCCTCCTGAGGATAGAAGTCTGTGCTTGATAAATGGCCAAGTTTGAAGGTAAATGAGATGCCAAGAGGAATTCTGTTCAGAAAGGGACATACACACCAGGTTGGAGTAATAAAGATTCTGTTTGAAACCATACTGCTCAGCTTTCAAATGCAACTAGCTCCTTACACTTTCCCAAGTAGTCACAATCCATGTGAGCTAAGCAAATGTGTCTGAGAATCTACTTCTGTTCGCTTACTCATTGACACATTAAGCAGTCTTTGTGCTTCAGATGCAAATACTTACCACTAAGAGGAAAGCACTAGGGGATTCTGCTGCGTTTTGTCCCAGTTAGGCTAACTGAAATGCAGTATCAATTAGATACCTCACAAGTGAAAATACCTGGACAATTCTAGATTGTCACTCTTAAATGATTCATTTGTGTCTTGCAACCATCCCAGACTGTGTAGGAGGTTCATCATCGGTTCAAGCAGTTTCTTCGCTGCCGTCACAGTATCCCTCACACTCCACCGCTCCACACCACCACACCGGCGTCTCAGAGACGCTAGCTTTAGACACCTGGTGCATCAGCCCAGGTGCATCTACTTGCGCATGCCCACTCAGGCATGCACACAGGTTTCCCTCATCAGTGGTAGGAGGGTGGAAAGTCCTGATTAACCTTTACCCTACAATTTGTAAAGGGAAAATTAAGTCTAAAACATGACTGGGTCAACCATTATCACATCTCATCTTGGTCATAGCAAGCCCTTTGCTTCATATCATCTTTTAATTCAATCTTCTATATAAAAAGTCATTTTCGGAGCCTCCCTGGTGGCGCAAGGGGTTGAGCGCCGCACCGTGGGAGCTTCCGCAGCCACTGCAGCATGTGTTCGATCCCCAGTCAGGGAGGGGACCCACATGGTGCAGCGGACCTCTCCTGCCTCACCTGCTGCTCCCCTCAGCAGTGTGTTTCAGTCAGTCTGCCTGTTCTGCTCCTCACTCTGTCTCTGGTGGATCCTCTCAGCCTCCACTACTCTGACCTGTACCCCAGCTCTTGTATGCATAAGTAAATAAAAGAAAAATATGCCTTCTTTTCACTCCCCTCAACCTGGGGACACACTGGGATGTCTACCAGAACCCACCACCCATCTCCCAATACCTAACACCAACCAGTTGTGTAGATCATTAATCTCTCCATCAAGACCCTGTATGCTGGAAACCTCTTTTGGGTTTTGTTTTCCAACTGAAAATGCAAGTGTTAGTAGTTGTTTCCTGTAACAGACACAGGGGGAGTCTGCCCTGCGTGGTAAGCCCAGGGGTGAGGCGTTCCATGTCATTGGCAATGGCACGGTGAGCCTGGTCAGTGGGGCGGAGCGAGACTGTCCTCACGAGTAGGTTGGGCGTGGAATGTGACGTGAGTGAGATCTGAATAGGGCAGTGTAGGGTAAAGGTTGATCAGGTATTTCCACCCTCCCACCACTGATGATGGACACCTGAGGTGCTGTGAGCACTCCAGGGTGGGCATGCGCAAGTGGGCGCACCTGAGTTGGACACAGGCATAAATGGGCGGCATCATGAGGACTCCAGAACTGTGAGGACCAACAGACAGAACTGCGAGGACCGAGAGAACCAACAGCAGCAGCAGCAGCAGAGAGAAGAAGCAGCCGAGAGGGTGAGATGCGCCCGAGGCTGGGAGGCCTGCCAGCCTCCCGGCCCCCTGGCACCCCTGCCTGCCATGTACCTGGCCACCTCTACTAAATAAAGTATGAAAAGCCACCGAGGGCTCCGAGACTCCTTCCTTGACCCGTCTTCCCAGAACCATCCCGAACCTGCCTCCAGTGCACCCCTCCATCCTGGCACTACAGGCAGGATTGCTGCCAAGGCTAAAGGACCAATCACCAAAGGGGTCTATTAGACAGGTACACTTTGAAGGGGTGGGGCTGCCTCTCTCTCAGGCTCTGGTTTGAGGAAAGGGCTGTCAGTCATTGGGAACAAAAAAAAAAAAAGGACTGCCAGATAAACACAAGGCACTTTGTCTATGATTTAAACTTTACACTGTAATTAAGTTTATTTTTAAATTTTTTTATAAAGATTTATTTATGCATACAAGAACTGGGGTACAGGCCAGAGGTGCAGGGAGTGAGAGGATTCCCCAGAGACAGAGTGTGGAGCAGAACAGGCAGATAGTCTGAAATCCACTGCTGAGGGGAGCCCCAGGCAAGGCAGGAGAGGTCTGCTGTGGGTCAGTTACCTGTCAGGGGATTGAACTGGTGCTGCAGTGGCTGTGGTTTGCTTCATTGTGCATTGCTTAACCCCACCAGGGAGGCCCTGCAGTTAAGTTTAAATCATAGAGAAAAGGCTGGCCATTCTTTAGTATGTCTCATATATGTGTGAGACATACCTACAATAAAATTTTTTTTGTTATCTGAAATTCAAATGTAATTGGGTATTGTGTATTTTTATTTGTTTAACGAGTCAACCTTTGGTGAGGGTAGACCCCAGAGATACCATCAAGTTACCATCAAGTTTCAAGAATTCTGTAAAACAAATTTATAAGGAAGTTACATACATAAGAAAGCAATGAATCTGATCAAGTCGAAGCAGGAAAGGGGGCCCCTTTCCTGTCAGCCCTCTTTACACTACCTTTTTCCTGCGATGGCCTGAGGCACCACAGCCAAATGTGAAAATTTGCTGAAAAGCATGTAGCAACTTCTATTTGAAAGGAGGTGGATTATTTCAGCAGACACCTCAAGAAGATTCTGTCACCTCCTTTGGTGGAAATATTAAACTAAGTGTTGACCAACTCTGGAATGAGTAGAGGCCTTCCCTGAAGAAGGCCATGGAGCCTGAGGTGGCAGGACTTACACCCTGAGGAATTGGGGCTCAGGTAGGCAGTGCAGGTTTTCAGTTAACTCCTCCCTAGAGAGGCCAGTGTATGTGGTTTGAGAGTCTTCTCTGTATTTAAATATCTGATGAGCCACTGGCTGGGATCTAGGTAATACTAGTGTGTAACATGTTCTTTATACAAGAAGCATGGAGAGAAATAAGGGTATATACCTACCTAAACTAACATCATTTAATGAACAATAGCTCAATTTGGTTTAGTACATGATATCCATTGTTTCTGATACTTTTAAAATACTATTTGTGACATATGACAGGATTCAACAATAGCTCAAAACTTATAAGAGTGGGGAAAACAGGGCCCTCTCTGGTGGCGCAGTGGGTTAAGAAACGCACTATGAAACAAACTGTAGCCACTGCAGCACAAGTTTGATCCCAGCTAGGGGGTTGATCCACATGGCACAGCAGACCTCTCCTGCCTTGCCCACTGCTCCCCTCAGCAGTGTGTGTTCTGCTCCCCACTCTGTCTCTGGTGAATCCTCTCACCTCCAGTACCTCTGGCCTGTACCCCAGTGCTTGTAAGCATAAATAAATAAATCTTTTTAAAAAAAGAGTGAGGAAAACAATAAACCTATATTTTAATCCTTTAGAATATGTATAATAATACAATTATTATATCGATAAATCTTGTAGTTAGCAGCATAATTGGTTAGTATATCTTAAACTAATACCTACTTGATGTGATTTTTGCAATATAAAAAATATTTGTGACAGCAAATGAAATTTTGCATTGGTAGAACCAGGAAAGACAGAAAGAAAGCTGATCGATGTCAATGAAAAAAGGGAAATGTTTATGATAAAAGAGAACAAAAGCTTTTGTCTTCTCTCTCAAGCAGAACCATCTTCAATCCAAGACTAGTTGCAAGGAGAGCATCTAGCTGCTTAAAATTAGACCAGAGCTGTTGCCTTAGATCAATGGCACCCCAGAGTCCTGAAAAAACTTGCAGATGTGGTCCCAAGACAATCCAGACAGGAGGAATGGAGGAACAGAGATGGGAAAAGACCGGAAATGGACAAATGAGTTCCAGATTTTCCAACACAACAAGAAAGGTGACTTAGGATCTGTTCACCGTTTAAGTTTACTCTTGAGATTCAGCAAAACTCCAGAATGCATGATTAAAGGGACTTAGTACATAGTTCTAAGGAAAGTAATGACAGCCAGTCATGCTCCCAAATTCCCTGAAATGGGTTCAAGCAAACTGAACTTGATTCCATTTTTTCAGCTTTTGGCTAGAGGAGCAGGAACATATCTAATCAGAAAATACTTATTTCGGGGCCCCCCTCATGCTGGGTTAAGCAACGCACTATGAAGCGAACTGCAGCCACTGCAGCAAGAGTTCTATCCCTGCCACAGGCCAGGGAGGGGACCCACATGGCATAGCGGACCTTTCCTGCCTCACCTGCTGCTTCCCTCAGCAATGTACTTCAGTCAGTCTGACTCTTCTGTTCACTGCTCTGTCTCTGGTGGATCCTCTTACCCCCCACACTTCTGGCCTGTACCCCAGTTCTTGGATGCATAAATAAATCTTTAAAAAAACTTTAATAAAAAAAAGAAAATACTTATTTTCACAACACATGTGCCAGCAGTGTCTGACATACTTGTAGACAGAGGAGTGTGAACTGGTAGGGTCATCTGCATTCTAGTTTTCTACAGGAAACTCAATAACAAGGGTGTAAAGGAAGTACAATGATCACAACAGAAGTACCTACTAGTGAATGCTTTTCAAATTGATGACTTTTTAAAGCATGATGGTCATATTCAACTGGTTAAGTAGTGTTATTTTCAGTATTAATTATACCTAACTAATGATCCTCTATACTATTTCACTGATTAAACAACCACATTTATTTTCTTCTTATTATTTTTTTATTAAAATATTTTAAAATTTACATATACTTGCCATTAACTGTAATCCCCATGTATTCCCCATCACCATCTCACCAGTGCACCATCACCTCAGTCCCTCGTGCTCCCATCTTCCCTCAACCTCCCCTCCCCTCCCCACCAGGTGTCCCCAGTCTGTCCTTGTCTCCTCATTTTTGGTTTCTGTGTCTTTATTGCTGTTATTATTTTTATTATTGTTGTTCTTATTCCTTTCCTTGATACTCCTTTGGTTTCCTTATGTTCCTCCTAAGGGAGGAACCATCTGGTATTTTTCTTTCGCCTTCTGACTTACTTCGCTAAGCATAATCCCCTCCAGATCCATCCATGTTCCCATGAATGAGTCTAGTTTTTCATTTCTGATTGCTGAGTAGTATTCCATCGTAAACAACCACATTTAAAGAATATTAATTTACTAGTAACAAACACAACCTAAGTTTTTGATGCTGTACCTTGGGATTCTTGTTCTATAATTTAATGTTTGGTACTTTAATGTTTAATTTGATGAAGATTTATCAGACATGCTCACTTAATAATAGGTGTCAAAAATCAATGAGGGATAGCTTATATGATGGCTAACAGAGCGAGATTTACATGAGTTTGAGGGTTTAGAACATGAATTAAATAAGATGAATTTTAACTAGAAAAAAATGCACTTATGTTAAAAGGTATCTATTTCAAGCACATATCTGTGAAAAGAACTGACAAGATTATCAACTCAAGAAGTGTGATTTAGATATTTGATGAAATTCCCAGATTAAGCTAAGAGATCCCAGTTCGCTATGCCATAGCTACATTGAACTGGAGTCATGGGTTCATATCTAGAGACCATAAAAAAAAATAGTACAAATATAAGACTGACTAGGACAGCATAGCATTTAAAAACAATGTCCTGTAATAAATAATTATAGAAACTAGGGGCCTTCCTGGTTTCACAAGAGGTTAAGTCTCAGCACTACGAAGCTATCCACAACCACTGCAGCACAAGTTCGAGCCCTAGCCAGGGAGATGACCCACAAGACGCAATGGACCTTTCCTGCCTTGTCCACTGCTCCCCTCAGCAGTAGATCTGCCTGTTCTGTTCCCCAATCTGTCTCTAGTGGATCCTCTCACAACCCCCACATCTGCTCTGCACCCCAGTTCTTATATGCATGAATAAATCTTTAAAAAATAATTACAGAATCTTTAAGAAATGATACAAATGCAATACATAAGGGTCATTTTCATATAATTGAAATGTGGAGATGGGAGTCATTTAATGTAGATTATTCTAAGGAATACAAGAATAGAAGTAGAAAAGAGGTACATTTTGGTTTAATATATTAGAAGAATTCTGTCACAATTAGAGGACATGAATAAAAGTCAGAAAAACAGTGATCCTTCTACCCCTGAAAGCAGGTAAGTAGCTTTTTCAAGTACCACCAATCAAAGAAGTTCTGGGACAAATCTGTGTATTCCGTCTAATCTAAGAAACTAAGATGTAGTTAGCTACCCTATATTTTTAAAAGTAATATCTTTTTCTAGAATTTGTTGCAAACCAAATATTCAACAACTATCAACAACTTTCATTCAAAGAGTTCAGCTGTCCCACAGAGTATGAAGTTGGAGACAGGATCTGCCAGTGTGGCTTAAGCAACTATGTGACACATGGGGGACCCAGGAGCTATGTGTCATTCTCTCCATCATCGTGCTGGCATTTGTCCCTGAGTTAAAGGAAGTCTCGTGAACTCAAGATGCTTGCTAAAGTGTCAGGCACCACAGGTTCATATGGTCAAGTTCAAAGGCAGAATGCATAGCAAAGTCACAGTGGTGAGGGAGTTTTGGTGATTTTTTTCCCCCTTCACTAGAGAAAAAAAACTTACATAAAAGAGATCTGAAGGCCTTTCTGATGGCAAAGGGGTTAAAGTCTCAGTACTACCAAGCTATCGCCAGCAACTGCGGCATGAGTTTGATCCCTGGTCAGGGAGGTGACCCACATGGCATAGCAGACTTCTCCTGCCTTGCCTGCTGCTCCCCTCAGCAGTATATTTATGTCGATCTGCCGGTTCTGCTCCCCACTCTGTCTCTGTTGAAGCTTCTCACTCCCCCATACTTCTGATCTACCCTCTAGTTCTTATTTGCCTAAACAAATCTATTTTTTTTTTAGATTTATTTATTTATGCATACAAGCACTGGGGTACAGACCAGAGGTGTGGGGGTGAGAGGATTCACCACAGACAGAGCAGACAGAGCGGGGAGCAGAACAGGCAGATCAACGGAAGTACACTGCTGAGGGGAGCAGCGGGCACAGCAGGAGAGGTCTGCTGCGCCATGTGGGTCCCCTCCCTGGCCGGCAGCAGGGATTGAACTCGTGCTGCTTTGACTGCAGTTTGCTTCATAGTGTGTTGCTTAACCCACTGTGCCACCAGGGAGGCCCTAAACAAATAAATCTTTTTTAAAAAAACTGAACAAAAGGCATGCATAGACATTTCTGCAAAAAAGATATGCAAATAGCCACTAAACACATAAAAAAGATGTTCAACATCCCTAATTATTAGGTAAATTATTAGGTAAACCCACAGTAAGAAACCATTCACCCAATTGAGATGGTTATTACCAAAACAAAATAACAAATGTTGGCAATGAGGAAAAACTGAAGTCTTTGTGCACTGCTGGTGGGAATGTAAAATGATGGAGCTACTATGGAAAAAATATAGCAAGTCCTCGAAAAAAATCAACATAGAGATACTATATGATTCTTCAATTTCACTTTATGAAATATAGAAATGAAAAGATGGAAAGCAGGAATTTGAACAAATAGTTGTATACCAATGTCATAGAGGCATTATTCACAATAGTCAAAAGTTAAAAACAATTTAAATGTCCACCAAAGGATGAATACATATATAAAAAGTGGTATTTGCAATAGTGGAATACTATTTAACCTTCAAAAGGAGTGAAATTCTGATTTATTACCCAATGTGGATGAAGCTTGAAAACGATTATTTAAAGAAATAGGACTTCAAAAGGATAGATATTGCATGATTCCACTTGTATAAGGAACTAGGAATAATCAAATTCATGGAGACAAAAAGTAGAACAGTGGTAACCAAGGCCTGGAGAGAGTGAATGGTAGTGACTATAGTGGGTATAGAGTTTCTTTCTTTCTTTTCTTTTAAAGATTTATTTATTTATGCATACAAGAGCTGGGGTACAGGCCAGAGTTGCGGGGAGTGAGTGGATTCACCAGAGACAGAGTGGGGAGCAGAACTGGCAGATCTACTGAAATACACTGCTGAGGGGAGCAGCGGGCAAAACAGCAGAGGTCTGCTGCGCCATGTGGGGCAACTCCCTGGCCAGGGATTGAACTCATGCTGTGGTGGCCACGAATAGCTTCATAGTGCTGCGCCTTAACCCCTTGTGCCACCAGGGAGGGCCCTAGTGTGTATAGAGTTTCAATTTGGAGTGATGAAAAATGCTGGAGTTGGGTAGTGGTGATGGCTGCACGAGAATATGAATGTACTTAATGCCACTGAATTCTACATTCGAAAAGTTTTAAAAGGTAAATTTTATGCTATGCATATTTTACCACAATAAAAAAATGTCAATGAAATACACAAATCTTAAGAGCACCATTCAATGAGTTTGGCAAGTGTGCACACCTATGTTACAGAATCTAGATACAGAATATAGATCATTTCCTGCCCCTTCCCATTCAACCCTTGTCCCCACCCCCACAGACAGTCACGGTCCTAATCTTTTCCACCACAGCTTAGCTTTGCTCATTCTAAAATTTCATATAAATGGAATCATACGGTACCAATTCTTATGTAAGGCTTCTTTGACTCCAAATAATTGTTTTGAATTTCATCCACAATATCGAATGTATGGGCAATTCATTGCTTTTTACTGCTTAGTAGAATTGAATTGAATGAATACCCCACAGTCTGTTTAGCCAGTTCCACACTCATGAACAACTGAGCTGTTTCCAGTTTGGGGCTATAATGAATAAAGCTGCTGCAAATGTTCTTGGACAAGGCTTTGTGTGGACACGTGTTTTCAATAATCTTGGGCAAATTCCTAAGAGTGGAAGTGCTGGGTCATAGGGTAGGTGTATGCTTAATTTATAAAGAAACTGCCAGACGTTTTCCCAAAGTGAATGAGGTAAGTGTATTTTTTTTTCTTCATTTTTTCCCTTCAGTTCTGTAAGGTGGATCTCTTAATGGTCACCATGTGCCAGTCAGTCCCTGGTGTGTCCTCATAAGTCCTTGTCCCTTTGCCAAAGAAAGAAAATACTGGTCCTATGAAAGTGAAGTTTAGGGTTAGCCCCTGTCACAAAAGGAGAGTTTCTGCTCCCAAATGTCATTGTCCATCTGATCCAGGGGTTCTCGCAGGTTCATTTTCACACAGCTTTATTTGCTGCCCTGAATCACACGCGGAACACCTCCCATTCAAAGACAGAAGTTCCAAGGTATTTGAGGAAACACTTTTCGTTATGAATAAGTCAATGAATGAAACTCTGCATCATTTTATGTTTTCAACGTGAAATACAGTCTGAAACTCTAGTCTGTATAACTAATATTTTCCACCCAATTAGCACAGGGAAGACAGCAGTTTTGAGTAACTCGTGTTATTTCTTTCTCAATACGGCTGTTAACCAGCTGTGAGAAAATTCCCTCCTTAGGGTTGTTCAGTGAGTCAAAGGCTCTTTGTGTGTGTGTAGACACTGAAAACATCTCCAGAGGACAGGCCATGAATGGTAAGATAAGACACTGGGGAGAACATTGCCACAAAGTATTTTCCAAAGACTGCTGCTATTTTGCTGTGACTGATTTTGTTGTAGGCAAAACCATCTCACATTAGTATTTCTGAATACTATTTAAACCCAGAAAAAGCCCAAATTATCAATAGCTTAAACAAAGCAGTTCTCTTTCACATGGTGTTCCAAAGGTAGCAGCTCAAGGGCATGGTCACTTCATAATGGCCTTCCAAGGCTCCTTCCCACAGAGGACAGAAGGCCATGAAAACTCTTCTCCCTCCCAGAGCTCCAGAGAAGACACTGAGATTCTTCTCACTTTTTATCGATTTTTATTTATT
This sequence comes from Galemys pyrenaicus, assembly GCA_019455555.1. Lineage (NCBI taxonomy): Eukaryota > Metazoa > Chordata > Mammalia > Eulipotyphla > Talpidae > Galemys > Galemys pyrenaicus. The sequence continues at coordinate 1,217,465 of JAGFMF010011493.1, read as the reverse complement.
TTTTTAAAGATTTATTTATTTATGTATACAAGAGCTGGGGTACAGGCCAGAGTCCAGGGCGGTGAGAGGATTCACCAGAGACAGAGTGGGGAGCAGAACAGGCAGACTGACTGAAACACACTGCTGAGGGAGCAGTGGGCGAGGCAGGAGCGGTCTGCTATGTCATGTGGGTCCCCTCCCTGACTGAGGGCAGGGATCGAACTTGTGCTGCCGTGGCCGCGGTCTGCTCCATAGTGCGTTGCTCAATCCACTGTGCCACCAGGGAGGCCCTTTCATCGATTTTTAAAAAGATATATTTACTTATGCATACAAGCGCTTACACTAGTAAATGGCTGAAATAGCTAGAAACCATAACTTATGAATCCCTGGGGTGGAGGCCAGAGGTGTGTGTGCAGAGGGTGGGAGGATCCACCAGAGACAGAGCGGGGAGCAGAATAGGCAGATTGACTGAAGTACACTGCTGAGAGGAGCAGCAGGCAAGACAGGAGAGGTCTGCTGTGCCATGTGGGCCAGCTCCCTGGCCAGGGGTCGAACTCATGCTGTAGTGGCTGCAGATGCGGATCGAACTCATGCTGTAGTGGCTGCAAATGCTTCATAGTGCTCCAACTCAACCCCTTGGGCCACCAGGGAGACCCACTTTTTATCAGTTTTTATCCCAAGTGAGATGTTAAGCCCAAGTGGAGTTGAAAAATAATATAGGCGAGCTGGCAATTATCTAGTTAATTTAAACTGGACAGAAAGCAACCTTAGATCTGCTTACTCCTAATATATCTTGATTAGTTATCCATATCGACTCAAAAAGAAAATAGAGAATGTCTTCTCTTTTGTTTGTGCACTGATATGTAGCTAGAGTAATCCAAAAGTCTCTTTGTTCCATTATAATTAATTTCACCCCAAAACTCTTATTATCATGAGGACAAATGGATAAGCAATGTTGCTGAGTACTTCATGTGATCTGGAGGAAAAGGATTCTTTAAGGACCAAACATTGTTCTTAATAATAATAATTGTAAAAAAATTTGTTATTATTGTCACTTTAAAAGAAATCCAATTTCTCTAGCTTGACACTTTTCATTTGTAATTTAATAACTATTTAAACTACTAGTGGTGGCACAACAGGTTAAGCACAGCACTATGAGGCAAACCACAGCCACTGCAGCACGAGTTGGATCCCCACCGCTTGCCAGAGAGGGGACCCACATGGCGCAGCAAACCTCTCCTGCCTGCCCCGCTGCTCCCCTCAGCAGTATACTTCAGTCAGTCTGCCTCTTCTGTTTTCCACTCTGCCTCTGGTGAATCCTCTCACTCCCCACACCTCTGGTCTGTACCCCAGTTCTTGTATGCATAAATAAATAAATCTTTAAAAGTCCTAGACCAGAAGAAAAAGATCTTGGAGGTCATCCGTGCAGCTCTTCTATGTCACACACAAAGACCCTCACACTCAGAAAATTGTCTGAATTAACTAGTAGTAGATCTTGATTGACACTCATTTCTCTTTAGCTTTCTTTTCAGGGACAGAAATGTATAAGTTTTCTTATGACTGAGTCAACAGTCACATATATTATGGATATAGTAAATAAATCATTGATTATGTTAATTAAGTAAATGTGTACTTTGAAATAGTAAGCCAGAGTTTGTTCCTAATCTGCAAGTTGCACACGCGCACACGCACACACACACGTGCCCACCTCTACCCCCCTCCCTTCCTCCAGCCTCCATCACCATCAGCACCTGCTGCCAAATGAAGGGCTCCAGTGCCTCCCAGGACCTGAGTGCAGGAGGGGGAAGAAAGAAGCCCTGGGAGTTGCTGGGCTGATGGGAGGTCCAACCACTAAAACTTGTTTCTCTTCATTCCAGGACCTTAGTTTTTACACAACTTTTAATTGTTTCTTCCACTAGGGAAGAACAACAAACAATAATGAAATCCACTTTACAGCCCTGGTATCCTGATTTGATTTATATCAGACATGTTTAAAGTCCCTACATCCTTTTACACGCGATTTTTCTTTTTTGTAAAGGAAGTTTAACTCTTTGGGTTATAAGGAGGCAGGAAAGCTGATACAGCTAGGGGAAATTACTCTATGTATGCTTATTTTAGTCTTGGGAATAGAATTGCCAGATAAATACAGGTCACCGAGTCAAATATGAATTGATAGAAAGAGACATACTTTTTTTTTGAAAAAAATTATTCATTGTTTATCCTAAATGCACATTTCACTGCTGTCCTGCACTTCTGTTGGCTGCCGCTGGCCTGGCCTGGTAGGGGGCTTCCAGCTGAGTTTCTGTCCTGGGAGTTCCCAGCATCTCTCAGCTTCCGCCAGAGTTATTTGCCAGGTTTGCTTTGGGAGTTGATTTGAAGTTATTTGGATTTGATGACCTTCTCTTTCTTCTTTGCACAGGAATCCACTTACCAAGACAACTAGAGGAAGTGGTAATCAGATACTGCTTTCTAGAAACTGTTAAATAAGCATTCTAAATCTTTTTTTTTTTTCCCCTCCACTTTCTTTCAGTCTTGGAAAGGGGATCACTTCCTTATTTAAAAATTCTGTTTTGCATACACTTTACATCATCGTTCTCTGAAGCAGTGATTAACCAGAAACTCAGTTATTCGGTTATGTTAAACATTCATTGCTGGGCCTCCCTGGTGGTGCAGGCGTTAAAGTCTCAGCACTATCAAGCTATCACCAGCCACTGCAGCACAGGGAGGTGACCCACATGGCTCAGCAGACCTCTCCTGCCTCGCCCACTGCTCCCCTCAGCAGTGTGTTTCAGTGGATCCGCCTGTTCTGTTCCCCTCTCTCTCTGTTGAATCCTCTCACCCCCTTCCACACCTCTGGCCTGTACCCAGTTCTTGTACGAATTAATTAATAAATGAATCTTTTAAAAAAATTCATTGTCTAATATTTTTTCTTCTGGTGGGACATGTGGGCAAGAGATGAGGGACAGTCTCTCTTGCGTGCATAGTAAATGGGGCTCAGTGCATCTCTGCAGGTAAAGGCAAGATCTTCCTGGTTGTCTACATGGGGTTCCTCTCTCAGGGCCCCAATGAGCCAGTGCTGGGAGCAGAGCACAGTCACTTCTCCTATTTCTCAATAGATCTTATTTGTTGTTAGATTAACTGGTGGTTCTTTTGTTTGCAGTCCACATAGTCCTGCCCCTAGAGACTCCTTTCAGATAATGACATGAAATCCATGGATTTCCCACTTCCCCAGCCCAGTTTTGGTATGTTGGGAAGAAGATCGGTACATTGTCAATATGATACTCAGGGCAGAAGAGCAAACAAGTCCTCTCCACTTGGGGGCAGTGGGTTCCATTTGTGAATGCAGAGGAAACAGGGAAGCAAATTTGACTGAGTGGCAGAGGAAGCTTTTTTTTTTTTCTTTTAAAGATTTATTTATTTATGCTAACAAGAGCTGGGGTACAGGCCAGAGTCGCAGGAGGTGAGAGGATTCACCAGAAAGAGTGGGGAGAAGAACAGGCAGACTGACTGAAACACACTGCAGAGGGACGCAGTGGGCGAGGCAGGAGAGGTCTGCTGCGCCATGTGGGTCCCCTCCCTGGCAGGCAGCAGGGATCGAACTCGTGCTGCAGTGGCTGTGGTTTGCTTCATAGTGCGTTGCTTAACCCACTGCGCCACCAGGGAAGCTTTTTACCGTCTGAGCCCTTTCTAGGCACAACTCTCCACATCAAGAAGACTTAGAAACCCCACTGCATTTTATTTTGGGGTAGAGCTCAAAGACAGCCCAGAAGCTATAGGGCAGGAAACGGACTGGCCAATTCCTGGATGGATAGTAAGGAATATGTGTATTTTACAAAATCTTCACTGGTATAGTTGATAATACCTCATTGAAAACCTATACTTTGAGTCACTGTACACAAAGATGGAGATTTGGAGATCTAAGGAAACACTTTTTCAAGAGTCACTAGTAGGACACTGTGAAATAATAGAAAACTTATATATTGTTCTCACACTCAGGCCCTTCTGGAGTTTCCATCCAGGTGATTCCTTGGATCTTATGGCTCTGCCTGCCTATGAGAATCAAGCAGCTGGTGTCAAGACTGGGCGGTGGAAGCAGTTCCTTTACATTCAGACTTTTTTGCATGGGTAGCACAAGAGGTATATGGTTATGTTATAGGACAGGGAGAGGGGCACTTCAGAACCCCCAAACCTGCACTCTCTAAATGGGTTCTGCCATCCGCGGCATCAAGACAAACATATAAGACCTTTAATGGAAGGAACTTTAATACAACCAGTAAACAATACAGAAAAGACAAAGAATATAGTTACTAAGTCAAGTGTCCAAAGTTACCTATCCCCTCGAGGGCAAAAGCCCAGCCAAACAGGATTGGCCCAAAGCAAGGCCCAAAAGCCTGCCACAAATCTAAAGGACCTTTCAGTGGGGACCCATAGAAAAGGGTCAGAAAGTCAGACAAATCTGGAAGGAAAAGAGCAAAATCAAAGTCAAGATGAAAGCTGCCATTGTTAACCTCCCCACGGGTCTCTCACCCACATCTGCTCCAACCAGTCCAGGACCAAGAAGCAAGCGCAGTTTCTTCACATGTCCCTCTGCTCCACATGCCTCCTCCAGGTCTCCTTGCTGTTCTCCATCCTGCTTCCTTCTTCTTCCCTTCCTTCTTCTGTCACCCATCTCCTCTCCAGCATCTTCTTATGCCTGCTTAACTCCACCCTACTTAGGATGGGGCAGAGATCCTGGAACTTCCCCCTTTTTCTGGGGAGCACACTGTTACAGTTAGAAGGATGGTAGGCTGAGGTGCAGATCTGCGATCTGTTGAGACAGTTCCTGAGCATTCCAGGCATTGCAAAGTTTGGGAAGACTCAAGAACAGGATCACATTATTCAAATGCCATTGTGTATGAAAGAGAAAGAGAAACCATAGAAAAAGCTGAATTGTTGGTGAGCAGGTTAGAATTCCAAGTCTATTTTTCCCACGTATTGACTATGACAACTCAGATAAATTTTTCAGAGTCACTTATAGAACCATCTTCCCTAACTTTGTCAGGGAACAAGTGAGCCCCCACACTTAGAAGCTGTACACCCTGTCTAAACGCCAAAGCTTAGGTCTGTTTAGGTAAAGCTTGCCCTGGAGGTTGCATTTATTACATCGTCTCCAGGGCAAAGACCCATGCTCCTCCACCTGACGCTCCTGTGGGTCTGTCTGAGTTAACTTGAGAATATTCTGGATTGTTGCCTCCAAAGGATAAGTAATATATGTGAATTTTGTAAGACAAACTTTAATCCTGTCATCGCTATAAAACATTCTTATTTGGGTAAATAGAGAGAGGCTTAACATGTTAAAGGATTTCACAATAAAGTCAGTGCCAGCATCCGAGAAGATTTTTGTTGTCTTTACAAACGGTTGGAAGCATTGGCATGTTCTTAGAGCATCACAGAAGCGGCTGCCCTCTGTCCATTTTGGGCTCCATTCTTTTTAGAAGTAAGACAGGATCGCACAAGTTCGATCCCCAACCAGGGAGGTGACCTACATGGCGCAGCAGACCTCTCCTGCCTCACCTGCTGCTCCCCTCAGCAGTGTGTTTCAGTCAGTTAATCTGTTCTGCCCCCCCACTCTGCCTTGGGTCAATCCTCTCACCACCACCACCCCCATACCTCTGGCCTGTACCCAGCTCCTGTATGAATAAATAAATAAAATCTTAAAAAAAATACTTTAAGGAGTAGGATAGGGTGGAGCAAAAGAAAGTGAAAGGCTTTTGAGATTCTGACTTAGACTAGACAGATGCACAAGTGATGGGTGTATTCAGTAAGGTACGCATTATTTAATATCAACGGATTAATTTAAATATATATCATCTGATGTAAATATCAATGAGTAGGGACTTGTGTGCTGATCGATATTCATTCCCTAAAGGCAAATCCATGAAGAAACTGCATTAAGATATCCAGCGTCTCTGCAGAGCTCAGACCCATAATGAAAAAGGGTAGACAGATGACACCTATTCCAGCTCCGGGTGACCCATCCCATCCACCAGTGGGCACCCACTCACATCCTCCCTAATGAATATGGTAAATTAGAGCCAGATTTTTTTTTTTATTTAAAGATTTATTTGTGCACACAAGCACTGGGGTACAGGCCAGAGGTGTGGGGGGGGCGGTGAGAGGATTCACCACAGAGAGCGGGGAGCAGAACAGGCAGATTAACCGAAGTACACTGAGGGGAGCAGTGGGCACAGCAGGAGAGGTCTGCCGCACCATGTGGGTCCCCCGCCTGGCCGGCAGCAGGGATCAAACTCGTGCTGCAGTGGCTGCAGTTTGCTTCATAGTGTGTTGCTTAACCTACTGCGCCACCAGGGAGGGCCCTGTTGTTGGGTTTGTTTTTTTTTAAAGATTTATTTTTTTATGGGGCCTCACGGATGGTGCAAGGGGTTAAGCACTGCTCTATGGAGTATCCACAGCCACTGCTGCATGAATTTTGTCCCCAGCCAGGAAGGGGACCCACATGGTGTAGCAGACCTCTCTTGCCTCGCCCACTGCTCCCCTCAGCAGTGTGTTTCAGTTAATTTGCCTGTTCTGCTCCCCGTTCTGTCTCTGGTGACTCCTCTCACCTGCCACCCCTCTGGCCTGTGCCCCAGTTCTTGTATGCATAAATAAATAGCTCTTTTTTAAAAAAGAAAGATTTATTTATTTATGCATAGAAGAACTGAGGTATAGGCCAAGGAGTGGGGTGTGTGTGTGAGAGGATTCACCAGACACAGAGTGGAGAGCAGAACAGGCAGATCTACTGAAATGCACTGCTGAGGGATGCAGTGGGTAGGCAGAAGAGGTCTGCTATGCCATGTGGGTCACCTCCCTGGCTGGCAGCAGGGATTGAACTCGTGCTGCAGTGGCTGCGGTTTACTTCATAGTGTGTTGCCTAACCCATTGTGCCACCAGAGACACCCCTCATTTACTTTCTAGAGAAGTAACTGAGGTCCAAAAAAGCTGAGATCTGTTCAAAGTCAGTCATTCAATAACAAATATGAAACTGAAGAGGGGGGTCTCCAGACCCCTGTCCAGCGCTCTGGAATGAGGCCCTGCAACTTGTCTCTTCTGCATTAAGTGCGTGTACCCCAACCCCACTCATGTGTTGAAGCGCTGACCCAAATGTGATATTTGGAGGTGGAACCTTTAGGAGGAGTTAGGGTTAAATGAGTTCATGACAGTGGGATCCTCGTGATGGAAACAGTGGCCTTCTAAGAAGAAAAAGATGTCATTCTCCCTGCCTACCCCCCACTCCACATACACACAGTAAGGAAACACTTTATGAGGTCACAGCAAGAAGAAGACCATTTGTAAGCCAGAACGAGCGCTCTCCCCAAGACCTGAATACGTCAGTACTCTAATCCTGGACTTTTAACCTCTAGAACTGTGAAAAATAAATGTGAGTTCTGTAAAACACCCGTCTATGGTATTTTGTTATGGAAGTTTGGGCAGACTAATCTACTGTCTAAAAATCTAACTGAAGAGAATACAGAGAATGCTTCTTTTTTTCGGTTGTGAGATGCATCATCATTCTGTTATTCTTTGGTTCCATAGCATAACAGGTATGTGGAAAACTGATTAAAACATTTTCATGTTACAAGACTGAAAGAGGGCCTCCCCCATGGCCATCGGGTTAAGCAACGCACTATGAAGCTATCGGCAGCCACAGTGGCACAAGTTCAATCCCTGTTCAGGGAGGGGACCCACACGGTGCAGCAGACCTCTCCTGTCTCACCCACTGCTCCCCTCAGCAGTGTATTTAGTCGATCTGCTTGTTCTGTGTCCCACTCTGTGTACCCCAGTTCTTGTATGCATAAATAAATAAATCTTTTTTAAAAAAGACTGAAAGAGTTCTATTATTTATTGGTATAAATTTTTTAAATGTTTCATACAAAATTTTAAGAAAGACTCAATCTAGCAACTTCTTTTATTCATTCAATCAGTTGGCACTTATGAGCCTTCCTGTGAGTTAGTGTTCTAAGTGCAATATTAGAGAATAGTGATATGAGAGGATAATCTATCAGTGATATTAGAGAATGAGCCTCTACCCTCATGAAACTTCATCACAACAAGGATGGGTAGTGGAAACACAGACGCCACCCTACCCCATGCTTCTTCAAAAAAGAACTTGCTGCTGCTCAATTGTTGGGGTGCTCAGTTGCAGACTCCATCTGTCAGCTTCTCAGGGTCAGTCTCAGCTGTAGACTCACTGTTTTCCTTTTGAAAAAAAGGAAAACCTCCCTGGTGGCGCAGTGGGTTAAGCACCACACTATGAAGCAAACTGCAGCCACTGCAGTATGAGTTCGATCCCCGGCTGGGGCGGTGACCCACATGGCACAGCATACCTCTCCTGCCTTGCCTGCTGCTCTCCTTAGCAATCTATTTCAGTTCATCTGCCTGTTCTGTTCCCTACTCTGTCTCTGGTGGATCCTCTCACCTCCTGTGATTCTGGTCTGTACCCCAGTTCTCGCATGCATAAATAACTAAATATTTATTTAATTTATTTTATTTAATTTTAATTTAATATTAAATATTTATTTAGTTATTTATGCATACAAGAACAGGAGTACAGACCAGAGGTGCGGGAGGCTAGAGGATTCACCAGAAACAGAATGGGGAGCAGAACAGGCAAATCTGCTGAAATACACTGCTGAGGGGAGCAGTGGGGGAGGCAGGAGAGATCTGCCGCACCATGTGGGTCCCCTCCCTGGCTAGGGATCAAACTCATGCTGCAGTGGCTGCCGATGCTTCATAGTGTGGTGTTTAACCCCTTGCGCCACCAGGGAAGCCCCTCATTGTTTTTCCTGAGGCCACACTCTTCTCAGGGAGGCCCATAGCCAATAAGAGAGATCAGTGGGGGGTACGAGTTTGGGATCATTTCAGTCAATACAGGAAAATTATGCTCAAAATTTCCCTGTCAATTTGGCCAGTGATTTTTTGTGTCTCAATTCAACTTTTCCCTCTCCAATTCTACCTCTTCCAAGTCTTCCTTTCACAAATACTAAAACCTAGTCAACATCCTACATCTCAAATTATGTCTCAGTTTCTACTTCCAGATGATCCAACTTGCCAGAGGGAGTATTTTATATAAGTATGATTTTTTTTTTAATATAAGTGAAGGCTTTTTAAAATAAGGTGAACTTAGAGCATCTGAGTAAATGTTGTAGAATGCCAGGGATTAAGTCCTGACATGTCTGAGAGAAGCACATCCCAAGCAGTGGGAACAGTTAGTGCAAAGGCCCTGAGGCAGGGGTTTGTTTGGCAGGCTTGAGAAACAACAAAGAAATCCAAGGGATGATGCAAGATGGAGGAGGAGGGAGGCAGGAAATGAGGCGTAAAAGGCATGTAGAGTTTTGGGGGAAGGAGGGAATGATACCTTTCTTTTCCACAGGAATGTTAAGAAACAAGGAGTTAGACTGATTGCTTTGGAAAGAAGTTTCTGGTTAGAAGTTGTGAGCTAAGGGATTGCAAAGGGAAAGAGCATGGAATAGATGACTAAGTGAAGAATAACAAATTTAACACAATGCTTCATATTTTGTTGAACTAATCTACCAGACCCGAGCATTTAATAAAGACATGTCTATGAAAGCAGCAATTAAAACGAAGATTAATGTTTGGAATAGACTATAAACTGCTTTCTCAGTCCAAGATGCAGGAAGCCAAGACACCTTTATATGGTAGAATAGGGCTGCAATGACAACCTGATGCTTTCCTGGGTGACAGATCAGTTTTTGGTTTTGTTTTTTTTTTTACTGACAGTGTAGACATTAGAATCACAGTCATGATTATTCCCCACAGTAGCACACATGGAAGTCACAGCCCAAATTACTGTGTTGATGAGTCCTTTGAGGTTTATATCAGGTCATCCAGTGTCAGCTTTCAGGGCGCTGGGGAAAAGGACAGCTGTAAGGCAAACTGGAGTACCAATAAGAATCTGTTAGGTTATGTGAGGTTATGTCAAATTGTTAGGTTATGTCAAATCAGACTAGTGAAAGGAAATTTGTAGATTTTAATTTAGAAGCTGATAGCCTGATACTGATGGAAATTAGAAAAACTGAGAATTTAGTAAGACTGACAAGACATTCCAGGTAGAGGATTCAACCTGAAAACAAAATCTCAAGATAATAAAGCCTAAAAGGCAAATTTGGGCCTCCCTGGTGGTGCAAGGGGTTGAGCACTGCACTGTGGGGCCTCTGCAGTCACTGCGGCAAGAATTGGGTCCCTGGCCAGGGCTGGGACCCACAAGGCACAGCAGACCTCTCCTGTCTCACCTGCTGCTCCCCTCAGCAGTGTATTTCAATCGATCTGCCTGTTCTGTTCCCCACTCTGTCTCTGGTGAATCCTCTCACATACATACCTCAGGCCTGTATCCATCCACACTTTTGTATGTATAAATAAATGAAACCTCTTTAAAATAAAAGGTGATTTTGTTTTCTATTGAAACAAACAAACAACTATATCTATCTATCTCCAGTAATCCCCTTTTAGATCAATGATAAAGTAAGATTATTTTTACTTATAAAACAAGTCTAATGTTATTAAAGTTGGTCTAATTATTTACAAAAATGTAATAAAAATGGTAATTGCCCACATACTCTTATTTGAGTTTACTTGACTGGCACTTATCATAATGAATCTCAGGTTGGGCTTTTAAAAGGTGCTCTAGGGGAGAATGCCAAGACTCAACACATTCTTCGTACCTGTAGATTTGGCTGAATTGTCTCTTCTTGAGGTTTACAAAATAGCCAAAGATTCATGGACCTACCAGGAAGTAACTTTCCTTCTAAATCTGTAAGCCTGGGAATCCTACAAACCAAGCTGGTTTTTCAAGGAAGGATTTGTGTCGGCTCCAGAAAGTCATTTTAGTTACTTAACATTGTCTGATCATCTGATTCAATGTACATCACTCTCAAAGAAGACATTCTGATCAAAGTTTGGGTTACATAACTGAAGTTTCCAGTTATAAACTTTTATGCAGGAAAGATTCTTATTGAACTTATACAAGTAATCAGATTTCTAAGAAAATAAGAATACACAATAAAATGTCCCCAATTCTGGAAGGAAACAGGCAGAAAAAAAAATAAACGTTTCACTTGTGTTTATGAACATATAAATTATTATGAGTTATAGATAACTTAAGAAAAATGTATTCCTTAAATCCAGAAACTATGACCTTAAAGAAAGAGCAACACTCCAAACAAAAGCCGTAATTATCCTTCATCAGTTCATTTAGTCCCACGTAATTATTTCTTGTTCTGCTTGATCTTGGCTTGGTGGTTTTTTGGACCCATCACTTCTCTAATAGAGCACTGGCAATCCTTACCCAGGTGAGTGGTGTGATCTTAAAGTGATTTAGCAATGCATTCGGAAAGCCTGTGCCTCGGTCTCTGCTGTGCGCCTACTCATGGAGGCCATGAGATCAACACCCTGGCCTATAACTGATGCCAAGGTTTTCTTTCTTTCTTTTTTTTAAAAGATGTATTTACTTATGCATACAAGAACTGAGGTACAGGCTAGACGTGTGGTGGGTGAGAGGATTCACCGGAGACAGAAACCGGGAGCAGAATAGGTGGATCTACTGCTCCAAGGAGGAGCAGCGGGCAAGGCTGGAGAGTCTGCTGCGCCATGTGTGTCAGCTCCCTGGCTGGGGATCGAACTCATGCTGCAGTGGCTGCGGATGCTTCATGATGCTACGACTTAACCCCTTGTACCACCGAGGAGGCCCAGATGCCAAGGTTTTCAAACAGCATGAGGGTGAAATGAAAACCAAAGATGACAAAAGACATTAAGTGACTGTAGGTAAAAATTTGCTAAGAGTTCATTAAGAAAATAATACATTTTAATAAGGAAGTGTTGTTGCTTTTATGCATACAGTGTTCCAAATAATAACTAGAATTATGGGTGATAATAGTTTATTAGTATCTACTATCACCAATCAAGCAGTATTAGAGCATTTAATAGTCAGTGAGAGCAATAACAAATTTCTAGGAATTTTATTTATTTATTTTTTTAAGATTTATTTATTTATGCATACCAGAGCTGGGGTACAGGCCAGAGGTGTGTTGGGGGTGCTGAGAGGATTCACCACAGAGAGCCGGGAGCAGAACAGGCAGATCAACCGAAGTACACTGCAGAGGGGAGCAGCGGGCACAACAGGAGAGGTCTGCTGCGCCATGTGGGTCCCCTCCCTGGCCGGCAGCAGGGATCGAACTCGTGCTGCAGTGGCTGCGGTCTGCCTCACAGCGTGTTGCCCAACCCACTGCGCCACCAGGGAGGCCCAACTTCTAGGAATTTTAATAGCACTTATTCATACAAATAAAACTGAGGACGGGACCTCCGCGGTGGCCCAGGGGCTTAGTCTCAGCACTACCACAGCAATGGCCTTCCACGACAGCCTGAGTTCGATCCGAAGCCAGGTACCTAACTTGGTAAATGCCTAACCAAACAGTCTTGACCCAAAGTGCGGGTGCTCGGATCTGAAAGCTTGCTACAAGTTTAAGTTTCCCTCTGGTGGAGAACCACAAGACAGAGTTAGGCAGGTTCTGGATTGCTGGGTTAGGAGAGATGCAATGCTTTCTTCTTATTTTTTAAAGATTTATTTATTTATGCATACAAGAACTGGGGTACAGGCCAGAGGTGCAGGGGTGGGGGGGGTGAGAGGATTCACCAGAGACAGAGTGGGGAACAGAACAGGGAGATCTACTGAAGTACACTGCCGAGAGGAGCAGCAGGTGAGGCAGGAGAGGTCTGCTGGGCCATGTGGGTCACCTCCCTGGCTGGGGATCGAACTTGTGCTGCAGTGGCTGCCAATACCTTCATAGTGCTGCGACTTAACACCTTGAGACACCAGGGAGGGCCCGATATTCAGCATTTTAAATATGTCACAATAAGGTAACAGCTGCCATTATCAGACAGGAGCAGCCTCCCCACCTATCACGCACTCATGTATCTCTTCCAAGTGTCTCAACGTTTCTCTCCCTACATGTTGTCTCCTTCCATGTCTCCTTCCTACTTTGTTCCATCTCCCTTTATATATCCACCATACCCCTTCCCAGATGCCCTCCATGCAGGAAGTCTGGTTCAGGGCACACTGGGACTTTTGATCCAATGCAACTGAATATAGGTGGGGGCAGGAAAAATGGTTCTCGTTCAGTGCTCCACAATGGTATATTGCATTAGTATACTGCAGTGGTGTTTTTTTTAAAGATTATTTATGTATTCAAGAACTGGGGTACAGGTCAGAGGTCAGAGACTGAGTGGGGAGCAAAGCAGGCAGATCTACTGAAATCCACTGCTGAGGGGAGCAGCGGGTGAGACAGGAGAGGTCTGCTGCGCAATGTGGGTCACCTCCCTGGCTGGGAATCGAACTCATGTAGCAGTAGCTGCAGATGCTTCACAGAGCAGTGCTTAACCCTTTGCACTACCAGGGAGGCCCCTGCAGTGGTTTATTTCATGGAGATGCCTCCATAACATTTCCACCCTCACTCAACCAGACCCCAAACAGAGAACTAGGAGTCTGGTTAAAATACCATCTTTGCCTGTTCCATCAGTGGTCCTAGGATCTGAGCCACAGTCTCCAGAGCAAGCAGAGTTCCAATCATCCCATTCTAACCACTAAAACTCTTGGAAAGAAAATTTCCCTCTACCACTTAAGTTCAAAGGGCCTTGGGCTTGAGACTAAATTGACAAAAGAAAGAGAAAAGAAAGTAACAAGAGAAAAGGCTCATTTGCATGTGCAGGGAGTACTTGCACTGAGTGACTTACTGAACAGCTAAAGGTAAAGGTTTTATATACCTATTTCTATAGCTAGATATAGATATAACTTAACAAAGGAGGAGGTGGGTGGCTTCCTAGTGGGAAACTATGGAAAGTTCCCTTGGACTTTTTGATGCTAATAGTAACTGAATTTGCACTTCTGGTCTGCTCAGGGTCAATCTCTGCCCAAACAGGAACTCCCTCTGAGTGGGGTGATGGCAGCGCAGAAGGTTCTGCATAAATTTAGATGTTTCTGTGATTGCTGATTATTCGGATGTTTTAAATTTAAAGTGATATTCCTACCACTCAGACGAATTACTGATCCCTTCACTGTGAGCTGGGTAAGTGTTGTCTAACCTGGAGGAAGTGTTACAGGGCAGGGAGAGGGGCACCCCAGAACCCCTAAACCTGCCCTCTCTGAATGGGTTCTGCCATCCGCCGCATCAAGACAAACATATAAGACCTTTAATGGAAGGAACTTTAATACAATTAGGGAATAATATAGAAAGGACAAAGAATATAGTTACTAGGTTAAACATCCAAAATTACCCATCTTCTTGAGGGTAAAAGTCCAGTCAAATAGGATTGGTCCAAAGCAAGGCCCAAAAGCCTGCCACATGTCTAAAGGACCTTTCAGTGGAGACCCATAGAAAAGGGTCAGAAAGTCAGACAAATCTGGGAGGAAAAGAGCAAAATCAAAGTCAAGATGAAAGCTGCCATTGCTAACCTCCCCACGGGTCTCTCACCCACATCTGTTTCAACCAGTCCACAGTTTCTTCACATGTCCCTCTGTTCCACGTGCCTCCTTGAGGTCTCCATGCTGCTCGCCATCCTGCTTCCTTCTTCCCTACTTCCTTCTGTCCTCCAATCTCCAGCATCTTCTTATCCCTGCTCAGCTCCACCCTACTTAGGGCAGAACCAGGATCCTGGAACTTCTTACTTTTTCTGGGGACCACCCTGTTACAGAAGCATTATGGGCCACAGAAAGTTTGCTCTAAGAGAAAAGTACCCCACAGAGTAGAGAGTTCAATCACATCATTTTCAGGCAACTTGTCTATTAACATGAAGCACGCCAGGGCCTCCCTGGTGGCAAAAGGAGTAAATGCACAGTACTATGAAGCTGTCTGCAGCCCCTGCAGCACGAGTTTGATCCCCAGCCATGGAGGGCACCCACGTGGCTTGGCAGACTTCTGCTGTCTCACCCACTGCTCCCCTCAGCAATGTACTTCAGTAGATGCACCTGTTCTGTTCCCCACTGTCTATGGTGACTCCTCTCACCCCTCAACCATGCACCCTGCATCTCCTGTACCCTAGTTCTTGTATGCATAAATAAATATATATTTTTTAAAAAAATAGAGACCTTCCCAGTGGCGCAGTAGGTAAGAGAAGAGCTATGAAGCAAACCACAGCCACTGCAGCACGAGTTCGAGCCCAGATGGGTGACCCACATGGTGCAGCAGACCTCTCCTGCCTCACCTGCTGCTCCCCTCAGCAGTGTGTTTCAATCCATCTGCCTGTTCTATTCCCCATTCTTTCTCTGGTGGATCCTCTCACCTCCCACAGCTGGCCTGTACCCCAGTTCTTGTATGCATAAATAAAATAAATCTAAAAAAACAAACAAAAAGCTTGTCAACTGAATTACTTTAAGGTTGTAAACCAATAGTCAAACAGAGTTCAAATGGGTATCGGTTTAATACCTCACAAGAAGTATGAGATCCTAAGAATTAGAAAGAATGTAGGATACAAGCAAATTGAAAGTTCTTTGGAGTGTCATGAAAAATACAGTTACATACCTTAAGATTCAAAGAATGCAAATTGCAACTAATTGATGTGGGAGGGGCAGACTGCTTCTAAGGCAAGAATCAGAAGTCTTGGTCTTGTGCTATTTGACCCCTGTTTTTCTGCATTAAGGGTACTCTACATAGCAACTGCACAAGAATTCAGTTCCTCATAAATAAGAATTTAGTAAGAATCCTGGCAGAAAACTTTTGTGATTGTGCAACTACAAGCAAAAATAACATGAGGAAAATTATAGCTTGAAATCCTAAAAAGATTTAGGGTCCTCCTTGGTGGCACAGTGGGTTAAGCACAGCACTGTGAAGCAAACTGCAGCCACTGCAGCAGGAGTTCGATCCTGCCCACCACCCCCCCCTCCCCCGCTGCAGGGGAGGGGACCCACATGGCACAGCAGACATCTCCTGCCTCGCCTGCTGCTCCCCTCAGCGGTATATTTCAATCTATCTGCCTACTCTGTTCCCTACTCTGTCTCTGGTGGATCCTCTCACCCCCACACCTCTGGCCTGTACCCCAGAGTTCTTGTATGCATAAATAAATAGTTTTTTTTAAAAAAATCCTAAAAAGATTCAAAGGAATCAAATTCATGGTATTTATATTTTTGTCTTTAGGAATTTGTACATATTTGTTGTTCTATATACTAGTCATGTTTTAAGATAATTGAAGTATTAGAGTAACTGCCTTATAAGACCAATTTAAAATGTGCAAATGCATAACTGATCCACACATGATTAAGTTTAGATCCAGAACTGAATTATTTAAGACAACCTCACATTCAGCAACTCATAGGTTTAATTTAATATATAAAAATTCATAAGAATTGTTAGTGCTCAGAAGTGTTTTATTTATTGTCAGACATTTATTTGATGAAATTAAATATATATTGCATTTGTAAGCACAGTCTATATAACGGTCCTAGAATATTTTATTATGTTTATAAATAGAACTGTTTTCATTAATTAAAGGTCTCTTTAAAGTACATGCCAAAATTGTTAGAGTTATAAAAATAGAATTTGTAAAATAGGTTTAGAAACCTAGGGAAGGGTTAGATTAAGAGATTTGTGCTTTTATACAATAGTGTATGTTAATATTAATATTTAAATAAAGGCACTTTTTCCTGAACAAAAACACCACAAAAGACAACCCAAAACTCAAATTATCACACGGGGTTGTTTTGAAAATCAAAAGTGATTACCACCATGACACTATCCTAAAAGCACAAATATGCTCTGTTAATCTGAGTTCTGCTAAAGAAAGCTGTAGGCTTCTCAGGACCCATTCTACTCTTCCAGTGACCATGGTTGTCTCACCCCCTTGGAAATAATCAGTTTAAAAAGACATGTGGGGGGCCTCCCTGGTGGCGCAGTGGGTTAAGCAACACACTGTGAAGCAAACAGTAGCCACTGCAGCAGGAGTTCGATCCCTGCTGCTGGCCAGGGAGGGGACCCACATGGCACAGCAGACCTCTCCTGCTGTGTCCACTGCTCCCCTCAGCAGTGTACTTCCGTTGATCTGCCTGTTCTGCTCCCGGCTCTCTGTGGTGAATCCTCTCAACCCCCACACACCTCTGGCCTGTACCCCAGCTCTAGTGTGCATAAATAAATAAATCTTAAAAAAAAAGACATGTGGTTGCGTGTGGGTGTGGTGCTGCTTTCAGTGGGAGGACCCAAACGCAGGGTGAGGTTTACATTATATGGAAGAGAAACAGAAAGGAGAGAGCCAAAGAACCAACTGAAGATTATGCCTAGGGCTACCCCATCTCAAGAATTTTTGTTATGAAAAATAATAATTTCTTTCCTGTTTAAATATAATTGAATTGTTTTCTATCTGCAGCCCAAAGCATCTCATGGATATAGGAGGTTATTGAAATCCACTGGTGGGGTGAGGTTGGGGGGCAACCCTGGAGGCGCAAGAGGTTAAACACCACACTATGAAGCATCCGCAGCTGTAACAGGGTGGTCTCTAGAAATAACACAGCCACTGCAGTGCAAGTTGGATCCCTGGTAAGGGAGGGGATCCACACGTGCAGCAGACCTCTCCTGCCTTGCCCGCTGCTCCCCTCCTGCAGCAGTGTTTTTCAGTCCTCCTGTTCTGCTCCCCACTCTGTCTGTGGTGAATTCTCTCACCATGTGCCTCTGGCCTGTACACCCCATTCTTGTATGCATAAATAAAATAAATAAATAAATAAAATAATAAAAGAAAAAAAGAAAGGATCAAAATGAGCCATGTTGCTGAAACTGAAAGACTCGTGTGAAGATGGGTGCACAAGAAAGAGTTAAAAACAATTTAAATTTTTTTTAAATAAATAAATAAAATCCACAGGGCAGTGCTTTCCAAACATTTATTTATTCATTTTAAAGATTTATTTATTTATTAAGGACTGGGGTGCAGGCCAGAGGCACTGGGCATGTGAGGATCCACCAGAGACAGAGTGGGGAGCAGAACAGGCAGATTGACTGAAATACACTGCTGAGGGGAGCAGCAGGAGAGACAGGAGGAGTCTGCTGCACCATGCGGGTCCCCTCCCTGGCTGGGGATCCAAGGCCTGCTGCATTGGCTGTGGATGCTTCATAGTGCAATGCTTAACCCCTTGCGCTACCAGGGAGGACCAGAAATGATTTTTTGGATAAAATGAAATAACAGACCCAAAATGAAATCCTTTATGTCAAACTCCACCAAGGGGAAATGACTCAAGTTGAGGTGATGCTTGGGCAGCCCACTGGGATGTTTAATAGCAACTCCTGAGATCCATTTGATTCAGAAAGCAGGAGCGGAAAAAGCAAAGCTTTGGTAGTGGAGACAGAATTTAAAGGCAAGCCTTTTGCCAACTTAAATATACTGAACACCTTTTTAAAATGAGGTCATCGGTTTAAAAGAAAGTGCCCACACATGTGCAATCAGTAAACTACAAGAGCCAACATGCTTTGCTTCTCTGACAGGAAATGATGTTGCTTGCCCACTCCAGCAGAAAAAAGGAGTCCTTCTTACCAGCAGTTCCTCCAATGGCCATAAAAGGGGATGTAGAGCTTTGTTTTTGGGGAAGTTCACATGTGTCTCATTCTGCAATTGCACTTATCAAACTACATTTATTTATTGCTTCTAAAAAAACCCATTTTGCTAGCAGAGTAACTGATTAACTTGTTTGAGGTCAACACTTTCTGTACATTAGAATTACCTGGGAAATTCTAAAACATATTTGTGTTTGGACTTCACCCCAAAACCATTAAATTAGAATATCTAGGGTGTGGGGGAGAACTGGGAGAACTATATATATTTTTATATTTTCACATATTTCAAATCTGTGGCTTAGATGCCCACTATTTTATTTTTATTTTGTTTTGGACATTCTTCTGCCTTGTTTCCCTATTTTGCACATATAGGTGAAATTATCCAATATGTGTCTTTATCTGCCTAATTTCACTTTGCATAATTTCCTCAAGTTCCTTATATTTTTTCAAGAAATGGAAATTTTTCATCTTTTTAAAAAATACATGAATAGTATTCCATTCTATATAAATGCTGTATCTTCATTTCCAATCATCTATCAGTGGACAATTAGGTTGTTGCCTTATCTTAGCTACTGAAAGTAATGTTGCACAATATAATACTTCAAGTGGATGATTTCATGTTTCTTGGCTACATACCCTGAAGTGAGTTTGCTAGAACATATAGTAGTTCTAATTTTAGATTTTTGAAGAAGGTCCGTACTGTTTTTGAAAATGGCTGTACTGATGTTCTTTTTGGAGTCAGTGGGTTTGGAGTGCGGGGTTTTTGGGTTCACTCTGGGAAAGGTTTCACCAAAGCTCCCTGTTCAGCAGCACGCAGTCAGTTCCCAGATGAGTTTCTCCACCAAGCAGACACATTAGTTATTTTAAAGAGCAGGTTTATTAGGGAAAGGAACAGAAGAGTAAAGGACACTTGCATAGGTACAAGTGGGCAGGAAGAGCTGCCCTGAGAGGGACAGGTGTGCTGAGAGAGGCTGCATGGTTGCAGGCAGATGGCCTGAAGGAGCGCTGTCTTCACTGAGGGGGGTCAGTGCAGAGAAGCCCCAGCATGGTGCCGGTCAGAGGCAGGCAGGAGGCTGCTGCCCTTCAGAGGAAAGAGTTAGTGAGAAGCACCTGCATAGTCACCGGTGGGCAGAAGGCGGCTGCCCTGAGCCAGAGCAGAGACTGCTTTGATATAGTCTTCTTCTGGTAGGGAGGGGCTTGAGAAGATTGTACAGCACTTGCCCTCAGGAGATTATTACAATGGATTCCAGAGATAGAGCTCCGCCCCCTATCTTTACTTTTGGCCTAGCATTTACAATGGAGTCCAGAGATATTTGTTTGGGTTAATGGTGGTTAATCCCTTCTAACCCCTCCTCCAGATCTCTGGTCTTTTTTTTTTTTTAAGATTTATTTATTTATGCATACAAGCACTGGGGTACAGGCCAGAGGTGCGGGGAAGTGAGAGAATACACCAGACAGAGCAGGAGGCAGAACAGGCAGATGGACTGAAACACACTGCTGAAGGGAGCAGCGGGCACAGCAGGAGAGGCCTGCCTGCGCCATGTGGGTCACCTCCCTGGCCGGAGGCAGGGATCGAACTTGTGCTGCAGTGGCTGCGGTTTGCTTCATAGTGTGTTGCTTAACCCACTGCGCCACCAGGGAGGGCCCCAGATCTCTGGTCTTAAGGCACCTCCGGTTCAGTTTTTTCTGTTCTTTTGTCCTTCATCAGTACCAGTTTACATTCCCACCAGCTCTGTATAGAGCACATTTTCTCTGCTTCTTTACCAATGCTTGTTTTATTTTTTTTTAGATTTATTATTTATGCCTACAAGAACTGGGGTACAGGCCAGAGGTGTGGGAGGTAAGAGGATTCACCAGAGACAGAGTAGGGAACTGAACAGACAGATTGACCGAAGTACACTGCTGAGGGGAACAGTGGAAGAGGCAGGAGAGGTCTGGTTCTCCTTCCTGGCCGGGGATCGAACTCCTGCTGCAGATGTTTCATTGTGCAGTGCTTAACTTCTTGCACCATCAGGGAGGTCCTTTACCAATACTTGTTATTAGCAATCTTTTGATGTAAGTGATTCTCATAGGTGTAAGATCATAACTCTTTGTGTTTTTTATTTGTCTTTCCCTAATAAGAAGTGATGAACATTTTTTCATAAATCTGTGAATCATCTGTATATCCTCTGTGGCAAAGTGTCCACTCAAATCTTCTGCCCATTTATTAATTGGACTTTGTTGTTGTTAAGTTGGACGAGTTCTTTATATATCTTAGCTATTAACCCCTTATTGGATGTGTAATGTACAAATATATTCTATTCAGTAGGTTGTCTGATTAATCTGTTGATATTTTCTCGTATTGTGTAAATGAATTTTAAATTGATGTAGTTTCAAATTTGATTTTGCTTTCATTTCCCTTTCATTGGGGATAAGTTCCCCCAAAACATCTCTCTCACTGATGTCATGGAATGTATTGCACATGTTTTTTTCTACTTACTTTAAAGTTTTAAATCTTTCATTCAAATCTTTTTTTTTAAAAGATATATTTATTTATACACACAAGAACTAAGGTACAGGCAAGAGGTGTGGGGGGTGAGAGGATTCACTAGAGACAGAGTGGGGGGCAGAACAGGCAGACTGACAAACATACTGCTGAGGGGAGCAGCGGGTGAGGCAGGAGAAGTCTGCTGTGCCACGTGGGTTCCTTCCCTGGCCAGGGATCAAACTTGTGCTGCAGTGGTTGCGGATGCTTCATACTGCGTTGCTTAACCCATTGCGCCACCAGGGAGGCCCCTCATTCAAATCTTTAATGTACACGTTTTGAGTATTTTTTTTAGTATATTCATTTTGAGTATACGTTTGTGTCTGGAATTAAAAAGGGATCCATTTTCATTCTTTCACATGCAACTGTAAAAGAATGCAACCTGTTACATGCAACCTGTTTTCCCAGCTGTCTTATCAAAGATATTTTCTTTTCTCCTTTTCTTTCTCCTTAGGGGTAGATCTATGTGTGGGTTTACTTCAGGGCTCTCAATTTTGTTCCACTGATTCATATATTCATTTTTATTCCAACACCATATTATTTTAATTATTGTTGTTATATAATAGAATTTAATTTCTTTTTTTAAAAAAAAAGATTTATTTATTTATTCATACAAGAGCTGGGATACAGGCCAGAGTCACGGGAGGTGAGAGGATTCACCAGAGACAGAGTGGGGAGCAGAACAGGCAGACTGACTGAAATGCACTGCTGAGGGGAGCAGCGGGTGAGGCAGGAGAGTTCTGCGGCACCATGTGGGTCCCCTCTCTGGCTGGGGATCGAACTTGCGCTGCTGTGCAGCAGATGCTTCACAGTGTGGCACTGAACCAGGTGAGCCACCAGGGAGGCCCATGTTGCTGTATAATTTAAAATCAGTTCACAGGATGCCTCCAATGTTCTTTTCTCAAAATTGCTTTAGCTGTTAGGAGTTTTTATGGTTTCAAATAAATATTAGTATTTTTTGTTCTATTTCCTTGAAAATTATTTTCAGAACTTTGATAGGCATTGCATTGGAACCACCTGTTGTTATTGCAGCTCAAGGTCCCAACTGATCTGCCTTCTGCCACTTCTCAGAGTTTTATGTATAATGTCTAAGGTTTGGGATCATATTTACTCGGATAATAAGTGAAAGTACACCTGCTCTTCATTTTTGAAAATAAGTATATCTACCCCATAATTTTAGCAGTTTCTCTAAACACCTATGAATTCCAGTTTATAGGTCTAATAATAGGAGTAGATGTCTTAAGAGAAACTTTAAGATGGCACATACAGCCTTGTATAACTGGTGAAATTAGCCTGAAGCAATACAAATTTGAAAATAATTCTGCACTTCTCCCTTCAACTCCTGGCATACCTTGTGCTCTTTGAATTCACCCTCTCTTCTTTTGTTCCTTTCTTATCTTCCTCTTCTTCTTCCCTTCTCTGCCTCTTCTTTTCCAGGTTTCATTGTGACTGTTTTAAAAACCATACCTATGGCAAATATACTCCCAGATATTTTTTAGAAGACTTAAAAAAGCAACATTTATACATGAACTTCAGATTTGTCCATAGCAGATAGAAGCTTATTTTAGTAGAGATTCCTAGAGATAGTTAGATTTCCTTTTTTTAAAAAAATATATATATATATATTTTTTTTTCTTAAGTGTTTGCCTTCTTTTCTAGGTGTAGTCCCTATAGAATTTCCACCACCAATTCATCCATGCACCATCACCACAGTCTCTTGTGCTCTTCCTACCCTCTACTCTGCAGAATGATTTACAGTTGTCTGTTTTTGTTTTGTTTTGTTTTTTAAGTTTTTTGTTGTTGATGATGTTATTATTATCTTTTTTCTTGATCCTCTATGTTCCTCCTGTAAGACCATCCAAGATATTTCTTTTTCCTTCCTTATTTCACTGAGCATAATCCCTTCAAGCTCATCCACATTTCTGCCAATGGCACTAGTTTATCTTTCTTAATTGCTGAATAGTATTCCATTGTGTGTGTGTGTGTAATAGTATATTGTATACTATTAGTATAGTTTTCCATTGTGTGTGTGTGTATATATATATATATAGAAAGAGAGAGAGATGATTATTAGATTTTCTTAAGTGAATAGTGAAAGTTCTGTGTGACAATTTTTGAAGCACTGAAAATTTTTAAGTCTGAAATTTTATTTTAGGTGTGTCCCAATGACTTTAAAGTCATCACTTATAATCTGAGTATCATTTTTCCTTTCTGTAAATAGGTACAGAATGTTCACAGACATCTGGGAAGTCAGATGTAAAATAGAACATAGTTGATATTTGACAACTTTATTTTTGCCTGAAGCAAAAACAAGGTAGGATATTACACTCTGCCTTTCTGGAAGGATTAGCAGGAAGCTGTTAGGATGAACCCTACTAGATCAAAGAGAAAATCTACATTGAATTAACCTGAGACAAAATCTGGGCATGTTCTGCAAAGCATAATCTGTTTTTCCTTTTAATCTGGTTGTTCCAGAACCCACCATATCACTCACGCTCAAGTCTCAGGACACAGTGTAATCAAGTGAAGTGGACATCATATTTTCATCTCTCTCAGTTAAACCGTAGGAGATGTGCCCATTAGGGTACATTTTCTGAAACTAAATGAGAGGCTGAAATGATACAAACATAAAGTGAGTTTTGATAGTCTTTAGTAGCATAAGCAAATCTGGTTAATTGTTAAATTTCCAAAGCTATCATAGATTAATTTGACGGACTGATATATATGCCAAACATGAAACACTTAAAGATAAAAGGGACTTCTCTATTGGGAATAGAGATAAAAGGAATAAATAATAAAAGGAAATATAATAAAAGTAAATACAATAAGGTTGATAATTTTATATCATTTAACTGTGATCTTAAAATCTACCTCTCACCATATTTTTATGTATAGTTGACAACAAATGCAAACAGCTGGTAATTCTCAGAGTTGGAAAGGGTGGGAGGAAATAGGCACAAGGTTGGTTAGAGAATGAATCTTTTGAAAGGGTACTTTTGTCCACCAAAACTTAAACTGCATATATTACTTGATCAAATAATTCTACTACTGGAAATTTAACAATTCCACTACTAAAAATTTGGCTAATGGTAAATATATTTGCAAAAGAATGCCTATTTATTGAAGCATTAATTGTCATGACAAAAATCTTGGAAAAACTCAGTCATCTATTTGTACTAAACTGATTAAATACATTATGATGGGGCCTCCCCGGTGGCGCAGTGGGTTAAGCAACACATGATGAAGCAAACCGCAGCCACTGCAGAACGAGTTCGATCCCTGCTGCCGGCCAGGGAGGGGACCCACATGGCGCGGCAGACCTCTCCTGCTGTGCCCGCTGCTCCCCTCAGCAGTGTGCTTCTGTTGATCTGCCTGTTCTGCTCCCCTCTCTGTCTGTGGTGAATCCTCTCACCCCCCACACTTCTGGCCTGTACCCCAGTGCTTGTACACATAAATAAATAAATCTTTAAAAAAAAATAAATACATTATGATGTACAACAAATAAGAAATAAGAAAACTGAGGGCCTCCCTGGTGGCGCAAGGAGTTGAGCGCTGCACTGTGGGGCTTCGACAGTCACTGCAGCATGCCTAGCCAGGGAGGGGACCCACAGGGCACAGCAGACCTCTCCTGCCTCACCCACTGCTCCCCTCAGCAGTGTGTTTCAGTCAAATCTGCCTGTTCTGTTCCCTGCTCTGTCTCTGGTGAATCCTCTCACCCCCCACACCTCTGGCCCGTACCCCAGCTCTTGTAGGCATAAATAAATAAAATCTTTAAAAAAAAAAAAAAAAGAGGACCTCCCTGGTGGTGCAGTGGGCGAAGCAACACACTATGAAGCAGACCACAGCCACTGTACCACGAGTTTGATCCCTGCCACCGACTGAGGAGGGGACCCACATGGTGTGACAGACCTTTCCTGGCCCACTGCTCCCCTCAGCAGTGTGTTTCAGTCAGTATGCCTGTTCTGTTCCCCACTCTGTCTCTGGTGAATCCTCTCACCTCCCACACCTCTGGCTTGTACCCCAGCTCTTGTAGGCATATATAAATCTTTTTTAAAAATTGTAGAGATGTAACTTAAGTAACATCATAAGTATGCAGCTTGATGGATTTTTCACACACAGACACACACACACACCATCCCAGAGCGATGATCCAGATCAGGCATGTCTCCTGCTCCCACCTCCCATCAATATCCTACAAAAGTAACCATAGTTCTGACTTCTAACACCAAGGACTAATTTGCAAGCCTTTGCTATTAAAAAAAAAATGGCAGCTGATAATTTAAGGCAGTGGTTGGATAAACCAATCTACTAATCTATTCCATTTTTAAAGTCTTATATTTCAATTTATCTTCCTTGTTCATTGTGTTCTTGTAAAAAATTACTGTGTGAAAGATCTTACATTTAATACATTTTTTTAGAAGTAGACTTTTTCTAACCTTTTTTAAAAGTTTATTGTGCTTGAACTTTTGGCATGCTCTAAAGATCAGAGGAAACCCACAATGCGGAAGGAGGGAAAGAATTATAGGGGGACATGGTTTTTTGTGGCTTTATTTATTTATTTATTTTAGGCCTTAAGTTCTACTTTTTGTTTTTGCTACAATTTCTCACTGCCTTACTCAGTATTAATGCATAATTCTACAGTCACTAAAATGTGTATATAGCATCTAAGATCATACATATTGAAACATTATTTTGTTATTTAACACTTAGGAATAAATGCAGTAAAGTTGTAGGAAGAAAGCAGTTCCTGAAATGGAATATGTTGAAAATTCAGGGATGAGGAAATTTTTTTTTAACTTAAAAAATATGAAAAAATAAGTTTGGGGGTAATGACTGTGCCATTTCAAGCGCTGAGTTAAACGATGCTAACATTGGACTCTGCTCCAAAAGTCTGGTACTGGATATTCTCAGACCAGGGAAGAGGGCACTCCCCATTAAGTATAGATGAACCCAAAGTTTGGTTATCTGGCTGTCAATTGACCTCATGCAGTCCACCCAACCAGAGCAAGCTCCCTCTCAGGTGAAGGGACTTGGATATTGAGAAAACTCCAATTCTAAAACACTTGCAGCTATGCTGCAGGAGGCTAAGAAATCACTTTCGGGAGGCTGGAGAAAACCATGCCTTCTGCAAAGTAGCCCTGTCCCCAGACTCTCTTTTTTTTTTTAAAGATTTATTTATTTATGCATACAAGAACTGGGATACAGGCCAGAGATAGGAGGGGTGAGAGGATTCACCAGACACAGAGTGGGGAGCAGAACAGGCAGATCTACTGAAACACACTGCTGAGGGGAGCAGTGGGTGAGACAGGAGAGGTCTGCTGCACCATGTGGGTCCCCTCTCTGCCCGGGGATTGAACTCATGTGGCAGTGGCTGAGGAAGTCCACAGTGCAGTGCTTAACCCCTTGCGCCACCAGGGAGGCCCTTAAAATATTTGAAGTCATCACCAACCACAACCTTTAAGAGACTCCACAAATAATTTTTGACATTGTTTAACAACAAATACAAATATTTTGGGAGTGAGGAAAGAAAATCAGAACGCACATGATTAGAGGGAAGACTTCAGGCTGACACAAAATGATATGTTGCCCTAGAAATGAATTTAGGAGATTAGAGGCTTTACTGAAGTGCCACATCTTTACATGGTGAGCACTTACGTGTAGGGGGCTGGTTGGGTTAGGGAGACGGGATTCCCTTCTTGTTTCTGCTCTCACAGGGGTATGATGGCTCCCCAGACCAAGGCTTGACCACGGCAGGACTTGAGTTAATCACTCCTCTTGCAAAGACTGATGATTACATCCAATCTCCCGGACGATGGAATTCTAAACTTGGGATAAAACAAAGACTACAGGGCCTCCCTGGTGGCGCAGTGGGTTAAGCAACGCACTATGAAGCAAACTGCAGCCACTGCAGCACGAGTTCGATCCCTGCTGCCGGCCAGGGCGGGGA